>CAIGRM010085691.1:0-47579 GCA_903798335.1 Fraxinus albicans | reverse complement strand
ACAACAAACAAAACGCATTTTCAGCCATTTCAAAACAAACACTCAAAACACAAAACGAATTCAAAACTCAAAACAGAAAACTGAAACACAAAGAGAACGGCACCTTATTTTGTGGCAAATAGTGAGTGTTCATTTCTTTAGTTGTATGATATTTCTACGATTGCACAGCTACTGAATGCAAGCTTTGTAGATTATCAGGATTCAATAACGGGTTTTCATCATTCATCTGTATACAAGTTTTTGTTGTTTAAAAAAATATATAAAATATATATAGACAAGTAAAGTAAATGACGAAGGCTCACCACGAGAAATAGTGTTGTTACAAATTCTAGTTCCATATATGATGTTTCATCAGAAATGGAGCTAGTACCCTAGCTTTTTTAAGTAGTTCAAAAAATAAGTTCAAAAAAATCTACAACTTTTCAAAGAAACTTATAGCACACCTGTGATTTCAGTGCATGTAGTACCACATTATGTAGATGGAACGATCGAAGAGATTTAAACTTGATATTATTCCGTAATAGTGTCGAGTCCTATACAATACATCCTACCATTAAGTCAATCTAGTCAAAGCACCAATAATACGTTGAAGGATGTAAATCTAAAATTCAGACAGAGAACCTTTGTAAAGACTATCAAGTCTGGATGGGTGGACCCATATACATCCCTGGCCGCATATACAGATCCTCTGGTGTGTTGATCTCTGCAAGCCATGCGTAGTCCACGTTTTCAACACCATTCTCATGTCCGTCATCTCCTGTCGCTGCAAAAATTGAAAATCAATTAGAGTCACTAAGGTTTTGTCCACTTCCCACTTTTAAGTTTGTTAAATAAATGAGAGAGTTACTTACGGAAGCTGGAACCCGGATAATCATGGTAGTAAGTACATTTCCTACCAGCAACTTCATCATAAGGAGGTGCAAGGATGTCAAGCACAGCACAAGGAGTTATTGCAGTAAAAGAGTGCAGATTCCCTCCGCTCTTTGGGTACAGAACAGATGTACTACACGGTGCTGTCAGGACTTCATCGACTACCAATTTAGCCAATTTCACTGGAAATCAATGAGAACTAATTAAACTTCAGACCGACAAGTTATCAGAATTAGGAACCAAGGATTAACGAACAATAAACAAATTACCAACTAAGTTGTCACGTTTCTCTTTTTCCCTTTTGAAGTTGCAGTCATCAATGATAGATAATGACAAATGTTATCACCGCGGTGTAGTTAGTTCATCACTTCAATTATAGTGAAAAATTGAACTATAGCAATCACTTCCATAGGAAAGGAGATTACAAACAACTGAAAAATGATTACAAAAAAATTGAGTTTGCCTTGTAATTTTGGGTACAGCTTGTAAAAACTGTATTAAATGAGAGGGGCTGAAAAAATGTAAAGGGAAAGTGGTGGGACGTAATTGGGACTGTTGAAGTGCTGCATTATATAAAAGCACTTGTGTGGAGCTATGTATATGATTAGCTCTCTACAATCACTAGTGGCCATGCATATGTGGAACTTGTGTTTTGACGCNAAAGTGGTGGGACGTAATTGGGACTGTTGAAGTGCTGCATTATATAAAAGCACTTGTGTGGAGCTATGTATATGATTAGCTCTCTACAATCACTAGTGGCCATGCATATGTGGAACTTGTGTTTTGACGCTAAGTTCCTATAGCGTCTTACCTTGGTGGTGTTCTTATTACTGTGTACTGCTATGCTATTAGATCTTCCCTAACAAACATGCCCCCTTCAGTGATTATGCTTTGACGAGTTCATTATAAAGCAATGTTCTAAAATGCGTAATGTGTTGCGATGTGTCAAGGCCGAGAATCAAGAATCACAAGTTTAGGCGTGTCAATGCGAAGAGTAAGCGCCGTAATGCGTTTCGTATTTTTAAGGCATTAAATATATTTTTATATAAAAAAATAGATTTTTTACCAAAAAAAAAAAAAAAAATTAGACGGCACAATGCGCTGCCTAGGCGGGATTAGGCGCATTGCGCCGCCTTTTAGAACAAAAACGCATTTTCCGCGCATACCACGAATTCGACACGTTTTCTTCATGCGTCGCGCCTAGGCGGCGCATTTGCGCGCATTTTAGAACATGGTTATAAAGACATTTAACTCTCGTCACATTATTATGCTATGATCTCATTAACTTCTTCACTCAAGGCTCCAAAGGAAAATGAAATTTGCAGTAGAATTGAATAGAACCACTTTATAATTACAATGACTAAAGGCGTAATGCATTGCGATGCGTCTAGTTCGAGTATCAAGAATCGCAAGTTTAGGCGTATCAATGCGAAGAGTAAGCGCCGTAATGCGTTTCGTATTTTTAAGGCATTAAATATATTTTTATATAAAAAAAATAGATTTTTTTACCAAAAAAAAAAAAAAATTAGACGGCACAATGCGCCGCCTAGGCGGGATTAGGCGCATTGCGCCGCCTTTTAGAACAAAAACGCATTTTCCGCGCATACCACGAATTCGACACGTTTTCTTCACGAGGCGCATTTGCGCGCATTTTAGAACATGGTAATAAAGACATTTAACTCTCGTCACATTATTATGCTATGATCTCATTAACTTCTTCACTCAAGGCTCCAAAGGAAAATGAAATTTGCAGTAGAATTGAATAGAACCACTTTATAATTACAATGACAATATATTTAAGGCTTTTCAAACTCTCGGCTTATGCTTAGAGAGGGAACTTAACTCAAAAATGTTTTCACGGCTCTAAAAAAATCAATGGGTGTTTGAAGTGGATATTTTAGGTTAATATATTATGCCCATCATCCTTTTCATTTTCTAAACATATCCAACATTAGATATTTATGACCGTAGGATTTTTGTGCTAACTTATTTTTAAAATAATTCCCAGGCCGTCAACTTAGGTTTCTTATTGTTTCAGATTCAAATAAATCAAGGAAATGCACTTTCATGAGGTAAAATTATCGTGTATTACTCTATTATCAGTTGAAGCCCATGTATTATGGTAATTTCCAAATATTTCTGGACTGGATCTCTTCTTCTTTTTTCTGAGGACAAGTATTTGATGCAGTTAATAGAAGGATCAAGAAGAAGCAAATATAATAGAATAACTTCTAGAATTTTATTAGTCTTGAGGTTGTTCCAGTTCAAAGGCATTTGCTCTTCTATTCCTCCAATAATAGAGTCCATCTGAAAATTTTTAATACTATTTTTCCAGTTCAAATGACCATATATCTTACACTCGACCACGAGCATTTGGTTGAGTATTTCAAAAATACTGAAAATTCGGTAGTTAATAGAAATTTTTGAGTATTTTGGAAAGTCGTGTCTTTAAAAGTCATGAGAACTAGTTTGGTAGGCTAATGTGTCTAGCTTTCAATGCAATTTTAAATTCTACATATACACGAAATTGCTCTGTTAACTATTTCCAGCGAAAAAGATGGCATACAGGTAAAACAAGATCATGTGGTATTCATGTAAGGATTGAATAAACCAATAAGGGGAAAGAAAATAATAGCTGGATATATGTAACGTAAAATGTGGTAAAAAAAAATTAGGAACTAATTTAGAATTCATATAAGTTCAGAATTGGACCTGTAGCAGGACCTGCTCCCTTGATTTTCTGGGTGTTGGCTGGCTCAACCCAATCATATGCTTTCACATGCAAAGAACCATATAGAACTTTGCTCAAAACAGTCATGCCAGGATGGTCATGAAGAGGAATAACTGAGGAAGCAGGGAAGCAAAACATGCACATCTGCAATTTTAATATCATTCCTTATTTAACCAGTCTTGAAAAACTATCGAAACATCTGAAGAACACCAATTTTACTTAATTCTCTATGATATTTCAATGTTCCTTTTTACTTAAAAAAAAAATGACTGAAATACGACAACTTAGGAGTTTTGTCAAGTCAGCCATATTTTAAAAGATATATAACAATGAAAATGAAATCTAGAAGAGTAAAGGACAATATACGACCAACAAAAGATGTTTGCTCTAAAAATACAGGTTTCCATAGAAAAATTTGGAAACCGTCCAGGAAAGGGGGAATGGACAAATGACAAAATGCATTGAAAGTCAAAAATGACTGAAATACGACAACTTAGGAGTTTTGTACACATAAATATTTTGATCTTGTGCAAACACAGCCCATAACAGAGTTTATCTTAATCAATCTAGTGAATTTATTTGCAGCACAGATAATAGATGAAAGTTGGTATGGCACACGTGTTTGTTCCTGCTACGATTTTTGATGAAGTTAGTGTCAAAAAGAGAGTGGGAGCTGATAGAAAAGCCTCCTTCAGCTACTATCATCAAATATATGTAACTTGCTTGAAAGTCCTAAGAAAAACAGCAATAATAACACCCACCCTTCTTGTTCCCAATTTTCACCAAAATTTAATATTGATCTCTCTTTTGGGTTCTGTGCTATTCAACTTTTGTAGGGCGGCCTACTGAATGGAATTATGCATCATATGTTCCAAAACAGTGACCAAACACTTTTTCTCTCTAGTGAAAATTTTCACCCAAAAAATGATACGAGATGTATTCTCTTCTCTAAGCTTCTTCCCTATGCATTGGATACCCCAATCGAAGAATTGCATATACAGCTTATTAGAAAGTAGAAATTTATGTCTCGCTCTCCGATTTTTTTTTTTTTTTTTACAACGGCAGCTTTCTCTAGAAGCTACAATTGTATATCTGTCAAGAGAGCAATCAATTCTAAGGATATCCATGTTCACAAGATGGAAAGTTCATGAATACAACTTCATAGGAGGACTATTTCAGTAGCTGTAGCTTTGAAGATATGGTAAGGTTGGCAAAAGATATAAAAGCACAATAAACATAACAAATACCAACTAAAAATCTGAAAGAAGATGTTTACATATTTCATATGTAAAAAATAGCTGAAGATTAGTGAAAGCTTACTGTGAAATTTTCACCCTCGTGCATATCCACGTAAGTTATTGGCTGAGCCCATCTACTTACTCTGTTGAATAGCTTAATTCCAAGAGGACCATGACCTCTATCGTTCTCTTTGTTTCCATCGTCAAGCCCAACATCAGCAGCACCTATTGTGTCTGTGAAACAATAATCTCGAATGATTACCTAAAGCATACTTTTTAACATACTGACAGATAGTGTTGACATGCCCGAAAGTATCTCAGGGATAATATTCAGTTATGCTAACTCAGTTTTAAACTCGGTAAACAAAGGAATTCAAGGCTATAAGTAGAAACCAAATAACAAATGTTGGCAAACGTTCTTGGTGAAAGAAAAGAAGAATTGCCATAGGTTCTAAACATTTTTGATATGTTAACTTTTTCTTACTTTTAAAGTAAAAAAACTTTCCTTATCCAAAGTAACTTTTCACATTGCTGTCAACCTTTATATCTTCCTTTTTAGAATTTAATCAATCCAAACTATTTATACTAAAACAAATCTTTTTATGTATAAGTAAATTTCACTTAAAGTAAACTCTTTTAAGTTTCCCCGTGTTATTTCCACTATTATATCACTTAAACTCTCTCTCTTCCCCCCTCCCTCCTTCCTTTGTTATTTGTATTCTTTTCCTTTTCGAGAAAGCTAGATAGCCCTTGTTTGATCCCCCATTACCTTAAAACTCATTTTTTTCTCAAACTCATTTTCAACAATGCATTCTCATAATAAAATATTTTGCACGTAAATCAAAATCTTTTCCATACTTTTTAACCACACATTCTTCAAAAATTCACTATTACAAAACGCATTTTTAATAAAAATGGGTTTTAATAAAAATGGGGCTCAAACACATGCATATTAATCACATTAAAAAGAAAGAAAAATGTAAAGAAAGCAAATGAACATAATTCGCACAATTGCACATACTACCGAGAAATTTAAATTATCCAATCTAAGACCAAAGCAAACCGAACCCATTATTCAAAACGCTGTATTCATACGTGTAAAGCGTAAAGTCAATGTTCGAAATAAGTTACAAATAATTATAATATATTCAACAGTAAAAAGAAAAGGAAAATGAGAGGCAGTTGAACATATTTAGCATATATCACCAAGAAATTTGAATTATCCAAATTAACACCAAAGCAAAGTAAACCTTTAATTCAAACCACACGTACGTGAATGGCTCATGTCAAGTGTATATATGTAAATTTTTAAAGTAAGTAACCAATAACTACCATATATTCAACTAGAAAAGAAAAGTAAAGATGAAAGTAATGAACCTAAATTGCACATACTAATACTAATAAGAAATTTCAATAGTCAAAGGTGGGTGGGTATGGTATCACATTATCTTATAATATGGCATGCCACATAGTTTCACTCTCGTAAAGGAAAATTTAGGGTGTTGATTTCCTTTCTCTCTCACACTCAACCGCTTCAATGCCTGTAACTTAAGAGATAACAGGAGAGAGAGTTTCACTCGGATTCAAATATGACGCAAGTAATGACTCTTTTCACCTGGATGTCAGCAGGTTAGCCTCTAAGGTTTAATACATCATCCAATTTAACACAAAAGAAGCAAACCCAAAATTCTAAACACTGTGTAGAAAAGACCAGTGTAAAGTGTGAATAAATCATTTTGTGAGATGCAAATAAGTACAATTTATTCAACTGGAAATCAAAAGGAAAAAAAAAAAGAAAAAGAACATAATTTGCGTATACCACCGAGAAATCTCACCTGTCCAGTTTAACACCAAAGCAAAACAAACCCATAACTGAAAACAGTATATAAAAAATCCCAACAAAAGCGATTAATCAATTTTTAAAATGGGTTACATATAACTATTTCAACACTGGAGGAAAAAAAAAAAGGAAATGAAAGGTACCCAATAAGGAGCAGAGTTTGTTAATGGCCAGAGAAGAAGGCGGGCGGGTCGCTGAGGGCGCGAAGGTCTTTTTGCAGAGGTCATATAGAGCTTGAATCGAAGGAGGAGAGCTCTTCGTCATTGTGAAGATCTTGACTGCATACACGGTTGGGAGTCGGCGGGGATTATAATGTTAATTTTTTGTTTTACAGCCTTTCGTCCACCGTTCCACGTTTGTTGATAAATGCTGACCCCCTTTTGATCCGTATTTTTTAATTTTAAAATTTATTTTTCTTAAAAAATATTAAATTAGTTTCAATTATATATTTTTTTAATAAAATAATTTAATACGTAAATTTATATTTTTCATTATTTTTACTACACCTCTGTAAAAAAAATTACATATTTATTTTTTAAAGAATTTATGCCAAACATGTGAAAAGTATTAATTATATTTATGTATCAAAATCTTTTTCTCTTTTTCCTACTTTTCTTTTCCCTCTAATATGTTTTCTCGAGATGAGTCGAAAATCTTGGTAATCATCTACTTTAACGGTTTTACCCATGTTAATGTGTTATACAATTATAAAAAATAAAATTATTTTCTGATTGGAGAATCACGAAAATATGTTTGGCCTTAATTTAAAAAGTTTACTTATAAATAAATGATTAAATTCTAAAATAACTAGTTTAATTTGTGAATAAAGTTAAAATTAAGTAAAATATTTATTTTGATAATAAAGTAATAATTGCTTTTAAAATACATAACTTTTTTCACTTAAAAGCAATTGAAATAAATTAATTGAATATATTTTCAGAGTTAATTTTTACTATTTGACAAGCTTAACCAATCAAATCCAAAAAATTTTACCTCGAAACTATTTTTGCACTTCTTTTTTTCCCTTTTTAAGTGAAATAAGTAATTTTTTTCGCGTAAAAGTTATAAAAACAAAATTATTTGAAATATTTCATTTTTTGTGTAGAGTTAGTTAATTGTTTCAATAATCATTTAATTTATACCAAGATCACGATTTACTTACTAAATTTCAAAGTACTTCACAGTGCTCATTGAACTTTGCCCACTTACACTCTATCTGTCACCCTTGAAAATTTGTTACATTATTCACTAATGCGGCTAACGAAAATCTCACATGGCAAGATTTGATTGTTAAGAGAATTAAAACTCGATTAAACCATTTTTTTTGTTACCCATCCAACTTACAATTGGTCACACTTTACTCATTAAACTTCAAAATGCTTTTAAGTGATCACTCATCTTTGAGATATTTAACTTCATCGATCATTCGCCATATTTTGATAACTTCGTTGCTAATGTATCGCATGAAAATCCCACGTGGTAAGTTACAATTGTTAAAAAAATTACAAATCCGTCAAACCATCAACTCTCCAAAATCATCATATGTGAAAAGCGACTTCCACGACCCCATAAACTTTTTTAAGACCTAATAATACGTTTCCATTTCCAGCTCTAAAAAAAACTAGCCTCCAATTCACTCATCTCACATACGTACAACTAAATTGTGTAATAAAAGAGAGCCAATTGCTAAAAAAGATGTAAGAAGCTATTACTCATAAAGTCATATCCCCAAATTGTATTATATGCTCGACGTCTCTCTTATTCCAACCTTCTATTTTTATGGGCTTGTATCCAACAATTTGAGAAATGAAATGCCATTGAACTCCGACCAAATTAATGAACAAAGAACAACAAACAAGATCACGGCCCAGAACGTATTCTAGCGGTGTGCCAACTATCCGAGTTTGATGGTCTTTCATTCCTCAAATAGTTGGATACATGTCTGCAAAAATAGGAGATTTGGGATGAGAGAGACGTCGAGTAAATTATACAATTCGGGCATATAACTTTATAAGTAGCAGTTTCTCGCGTCATTCTCAACAATCGGCTCTGTTTTAATGCATAATTTAGCTGTACATGGATGAGATAAGTGAATTAGGAGCTATGATATATATATTTTTTAGGGCTTAAATTGATTATGCTTTATTGGGTTTTGAAAAAAGCTTATGGAGTCGTGGAAGTCGCATTTCACATACGGTGATTTTGGTGAGTTTATGGTTTGATTGAGTTGTAATTTTTTTAACGATTGTAACTTGTCACGTGAAATTTCTGTATGATAAATAAGCAACGAATGGAACAAAATATGGTGGGTGATGGATGACGAGTGACAATTGAGAGGTATTTTGAAGTTCAATGAGTATATTTGATCACGGTTGGATGAGTGACCAAAAAATGATTTAGTTGAATTGTAAATTTTTTGTAACATATTTTTATGACATTTTCATTAGTCACGTCATCAAATAAGGTTACGACGACAACGATTGATGATGGGGTGTGTATTTTTTGAGAGATTAAAGTAATATTTATTTTGCTTTTTAAGGCTAGCCAATCAAAATAGTATCTCCCCTAATTTTTCTCCACCTCGTCTCGCTTTCTACGAGAACATTGAAAATTTGAACTTCAAAACTCTCAGCATCTCACAAACACGCAAGAGTATATTTTTTGAGTAAAAAATGGGTTCGAACTGTGAGATTGAGAGTATGGGCAGTAATCATCAGGAACGGCGTCGTGTGGGGCTGATATACGATGAGAGGATGTGCAAACATTCGACCCCGGATGATGAGGACCATCCGGAAAACCCCAATCGCATAAAAGTAATCTGGGATAAGCTCAATGCATCTGGAATTGCTCAAAGGTTCTTTAAGTGAATCAGTGTTTTTATTCGAATTTGTAACGAGTTTTACATGTATGTATATGTAAATATTTAAACGTGTGCGTTTGTATTTTCCATTTAGAATTTTTTTATAAAAACTGTAGTTGAATATTAACGTAGAATTCAGTGATAAGAAAGTAATATATGCAATTGGAACTTCTACTCAGATAGAATGAAATAAATTTATGTTATTTAGCTTTTAGTTTGTCGTTGCTTCAATCTACAAAAGAAGCTATTTTACCAATATTGGCTAAAAAAATTATCTTCTACAGGCAGCAAGACCCTTCTTACTGCGGAAAGAAGCAAGTTTTTGGCTATTTTAGTAGTATTTCAACTAAGACTTACTTGTTTCCTTCTCGAAAAAGAATACTTGGTTGCTGATATATCTTCTGCTTTTCTCCTTTTTTTTGGGTGGGTTTATGCTGCTGGCTGGTGGCGGCGTGGGATTATGCTGCTGGGTTAATAAAATTGAACCCTGCTGTTGTTTCTTACTTATACTTTTCAATTTTGCTTCACTATTCGAATTTCAAAAAATTCTTGAAAAGGGATTTAGAAGGACAATGTTATACTTTGTAGTTTAGAATAATGTAGCTATGTTTTTCCTTTAATGTTTACTTTTTATGTATTTCTCCTTTTGTATTTTATAAAGTTGCGAAACAGTAATCTTTGTGTTGAAATGCTCTTCATATACTGTGCTGTAATTGTTTACTGGTCTTGCCATTTGCCAAGAGGGTTGCTTTTGACCTAGCCGTGATTTATGCTTTTCAGATGTGTTGTTTTGGATGCAAAGGAAGCAGAAGATAAGTATTTAGCTTTGGTCCACAGCAAATATCACATTGATTTGATTAAGAATATTAGTTCCAAAAAGTTTGATTCGCGGAGAAATAAGACAGCATCAAAATTTAACTCTATATATTTCAATGGAGGGTCATCAGAAGCTGCTTATCTTGCTGCAGGTTCTGTTATAGAGGTAATTAGAAATAAACGCACTTATTGCGATCATTTCGTTCAAACGTGTGTGGCCATAGGAAATCATCCATTTCAGCCAATCAGTGAAAACTATCAACATTCAGAAAAATGCCACTTACATCTAATAGAGATTCAATTATGTCGTTTGAATGCCTTCTTGTATTCATATTTGGCTGTACAGTTAGCAGTTTGACTCTTGCTATGTGTTTCTGTGTTCCCATTGTCAACTTCTATATACCAAGGTGGTGCAATTGCTTTGGTTTTCAAGAATTTAATTGTTGAGACCTTGAAACATAGGTTGCTGAGCAAGTTGCGAAAGGAAAATTGGATTCTGGTTTTGCTATTGTCAGACCTCCAGGACATCATGCTGAAGAAAGTGAACCAATGGGATTTTGCCTGTACAACAATGTTGCTGTTGCAACGAGTTTTCTCTTAAATGAAAGAGTGAGAGTTAATTTGAGTTATTGGGCTCTAATTTTATTCGTGTTTTTTATCAGTTAGTATATGAAACTTTCACTGTTTTTCGCATTCCTATTCATTCAGCTTATATGCATATCACTCTTCATACTGTAGCCAGAGTTGGGTATCAAGAAAATCTTGATTGTTGATTGGGATGTACATCATGGAAATGGTACTCAAAAAATGTTCTGGAAGGATCCTCGAGTTCTTTTCTTCTCTGTGCATCGGTACGTGAAAACTTTTATATCTCACTTCATCTTTTTTTTTTATTCAATTCAATTCAACTATAGCATCTCGTTCCGAACCTTCCTATCAGCTATTCCTTTTGTTTAACTTTAGTATGTTTTCTGTTTGTTGAAAGGAATATAGGCATTTAGGGATGATTCCTTGCTTTAAGTTGATAAAGTATTAATTTAGTCTCCTGCACTTTTTCTTCAATAATGGAACTTAGCGAGTAATCAGGTTATATAAAGTCTTCTAAACCAGTTCTGCTAGCATCAGCGTATAATAAATAAATTGAAGATTATTTTGGTCATATTGATAGCAACAAATTGTTTGTTTCAACTAGGCACGAATTTGGGAGTTTCTATCCAGGTGGTGATGATGGGTCGTATACCATGATTGGAGAGGGGCCTGGCACGGGATACAATATTAACGTTCCTTGGGAGAATGGTAGGTGTGGCGATGCAGACTATCTTGCAGTTTGGGACCATGTTTTGATTCCTGTTGCTAAGGAATTTGATCCCGACATGATTATTATCTCTGCGGGGTTTGATGCAGGTTAGCTGAACTTTTCTTAACTGATTATGGCTGGATATCGTAGTCTACTATGTATAAAAACTAACTGCATATTTTATAAAACTCTTAAGGATGCAAGTGAGATAGAGTAAATATTTGCCCAGTTTTTTTTTTGCTACACTCGAACTATCCTTTGACAACCTTAATGACTAGAAAGGGCTTAGTGAAATGAAATAATGTATTTGAGAATCAACTATTACTTATTAGCTAGCAAGTGCATGTACTCATAATTTAGTTGACTCCCTAGTGGCAAGGGAAGTTTAGATTCCCCATTGGATGGTCCTCCAATTGTGTGTTCTCACTAATTGTTTCTTTCTTGTGCATAGGATGTCTTATTCTGTGTCTTCCTTTTTCCGGGTTAGATGTAAACCTAATTACTGTTATCTTCATGTTGCTAATCGCTAATTTTCTCCTTTTGTTGTTGATTCTTTAGCATATCACGCTTAACTGCATCTCATGCCTTTTTCTTCACTGGATACTACCACTTAGCTGCATTGCTTGATAGCTAGATGATAATTTCATGACCTCAGCAGTTGTTTGAAAAGAGTAGAAAGTGAACCCCCGTCCCCCAACAGTGAAGGATAATGCCTATGACAAGTTATTTCCTAATCGAACTCTACTGAATAGCTTGAATATGTAAAAGGAATAAGCTTTTTGTTGAATTAATCCTTTACTTTGACTCTTTTGGTTAAACAAAGGAAAATGACAGGAGAGGTTTTTGGACCAAACACGGGTACAATGACAGCAGATCAGGAGTGTGTGCTAATATCCCAGCTACACTATCTATAAAATCCTGCTTACATAATATTCACACTAAATTCTGTAATTATGAATCTCACTAGATTAACTTTCGAGATAATTGCTTGAATTTCTCGCCATAGTTCCGGAGTATTCTAATACATTTATTTGTTCAAGATATGCATTTGCACTTGAAGGGTTTTCTTCTTTCAGCTCTTATATCCATTGAAACTAATGGCACTTTGGGCTGATTGATGACTTTTAATGCTTACGATTGATTTAAATAGCCATTGGCGATCCTCTGGGGGGCTGTTGTGTTAGTCCATATGGGTACTCTATCATGCTGAACAAGGTAAGCACTAGAAAGTTTTTTCTTGTATTTATTCATTGAAAACACATTCATTTTCCCCCTTTTTAGCTAATTTTGGATTTGTTTCTATATTTTCATTCCAAGATCCAATATCATACTTGACTCTAGTTTGCTGGAATGCAAATCCATAAATTTTCTAAAGTCAGATTTCAGAGAATATTTATTTTCTTTCTTCGATGCTTTACCTAGTTGATGGGGTTTGCGGGAGGTAAGATTGTTATGGCACTTGAAGGAGGATATAATCTTGATTCTTTAGCAAATTCAGCCCTAGCTTGTGTTCAAGTGTTGCAACAACATAAACCTGTTACTGGTTCTTCAGAGGCTTATCCATTTGAATCAACATGGCATGTGATACAAGCTGTTAGTGCTACTAACCTTTGATTTTATTTAGTTATAAAATTAATTTGGTTTTTCATTTGGTTCAAAATTACCATGTAACGTCAACTTATGGTTGCTTATAAATGAAGTGTGATAAATCTGTTCAGGTACGTATACATTTGAGCTCGTATTGGCCGACACTTGGAGATAGACTACCAGAAAAAGTGATCAGCAAGAGAACACCTCAAATTGACGTAAGACTTTCCCTTCCTTTGAAATTAGCATCTTCCACTTCTCTTTTGATTCCAGCAGCTTCTCCTGCACAATGCAAGGAGTTTTTTCTTGCTAAACATGATGAGAGTTTCTGGGTGTCTGTCACCAAGAGATCTAATATAATCAATAAGATGAAACAAACCTACTTTATTTATGTACTTTAAGCCTCAAAACTCCTCAACATGTTATGTAGATCATGCACGCCTGTTTTTTCTTCCTGTTGCATTTATCTTTTGTATGTTTGGCCTTTTCCATTCAACTTAATAGGCACCTTAGATTCTACACTCTTTGAGCACTCTCATAATGTTATCCTTTTATTATAGATCTCGAGCTCTGATTCTGATGGTGAGCACGAGAATGGTGTAATTCTAGTGGAAGATCTCGACACGGCTGCTGAGGATGTTATACAAACACTTAAAAACCTGCAAGTAAATGAAAATTGTCAAGGTAACTGATCATTCTCTTTCCATTTTGTTCAGAAAAGGTTTTTTTACGAAGTTGTAAAATATTTTTTCCATGATTGTTGACTGCGGGCAGGTCAAGCTACTGCAGTTTCTCCTTCTTGGAGGTCAGATCTCTCTAAGATTGATATCTGGTATGCCGCTTTTGGATCCAATATGAACAAATCAAGGTTTGACTGCTATATCGAAGGTGGACAGGTAAACTAGCTATAAATGCCTTGATGTTTCTTTCATGGACTATGAGATGTCATGTACAAATTTAAAGCCCTTGAAACCTTCTAGTCTTGATTCATTATCACGTGTAATGTTGCTCATGAAATTCGACATCCTCTTATTTGTTAAGGCAGTTTGAAGTGACTCTTAATGCTGATACTGAGCTTTTTAATTTACCATCATGTTTTGTTTTGCTTTGGACTTAGCTCGACTGTTAAATTGTTCATACTACATTAAACAGAATGATTTTTTCCAGCAACAGAACTCAATGTAAGCTACACAACTGTAGTAACTCCTCCCTTATCCAAACCACTTCCCTCCAGCATGAGATTTGGGACTGCCTGGAGTCAAGTTTCCAAGACAATTCAGGCAACCCTTGGTTCGCAGTAATGAATTTTGAGGCATGCATTCAGTTTGAAAATTGTCATTTACTCCTTTCTTCACTGGGTTGAAAATTAAAGGAAAACCCAATATGTTTTTCTCTTAAAATTTACATTCTCCAGCTTATGGAAACATCTTTGCATTATTCTTTATTTATAAATTCATAGAGTTGCTACATAAGATCGTCTTTGATCTCTTTATCCTTCCTTATTCGTCTGTACATTGTGAAATGACTTCTAGTTGGAAGGAATGCGAAGACGATGTGTTGGTTCAATGGATAAAAGCCAGCCCAAGGAGATTATGTGGAAGACATTCCCTCATCGATTATTCTTTGCTCATGACCATACGGCTACATGGGGTCCAGGAGGTGTTGCTTTTCTACATCCTGAAAGTGATATCCAAGAAAAAACTTACACACGTCTTTATAAAATTACGTATGTATTCTCTTCCTCTTTCTTTCTTAAAAGTTCATTTTCTGGGTCATTTCATTGGTTTTCAGATCTAAATGAATTAAAGAACATCCTAAGCCATTCAACATTTCATTGTATAATTGAAATGCCTGATATAGTCCTTGTCTATCTTTTTTATCAAACTGCACTGCATAAATTATTATGAAAAGGCATATTTAGTTTCTGGCCTAAAATGGTGCACCTCTTAATCTTACAGGGAATTTGTGTTAATCCCTGTAGTTGTTGATTTCAATTTTTCTTCTTTGTTTATTTATTGTTTATTATCTTGTTACAGGCTAGAGCAATTTAATGACGTGTTGCTTCAAGAGAATGTTTTGAGTGATGACATGACCTGTCCATTATTTGATTTGACATTTTTACACACTATTGAAACTGAGAAGTGCATCTCAGTGGAGTTAGTCCAGGTATGCGGTGTAGCCTTGTATGCCATTTTTTACATCCATACTCAAATCTTACTTACGGATGGTTTTTTAGGATAGCATCCTTTTGTGATAATCATAATTTAGGACAAAAAAGTTGACTGATAGATATTATTTGATAGCAGCTTATACTTGATACATTTGGTTTCGACCTTTTTTTTCTAGATGAATCAATATCTTATCAGGTAAGTTGATGTACGAAATAAGTGTACAAGAATTAAAATGCTGTCCTAAACACAAAACAAACCCGCAAGTCGAGACAGATATGAGTGGACTGAGAATTTCAAAAAATGGAGGAAAAAAGGCATAAAGCGTCTAATCCTCTGTAGATGATTCTCTAAACCATCAAAAATCCCTTCAATTCCTCTCCTTCAGCAGCAGTCACCAAACACACAACTGACGAGAATATTTTCTACATTCTTAGTAATGATAATCGTTCCAAAAATATACAAGCTTATTTATATACGATATCTTCCTACAATATAGTGTCAAATATACACAATAATATTGAATAAGACTTGATGCCCCTCTATATGAGAGGTTCTCATTATATAGAACCAAAATCATAACTAAATATGGTAAACGCAATCTATCTAATATGGTACAATTATAATGATAATATAATCGTAATTTTCGACGATCTCCGTAATCTTATTCAATCTCATTGACATATAGGAACTGGCCACTTCTAGAAATAGGCATCAAATAAGTAGTAGATAATTTCGATTCCTATTAATCTCTTCACTAAATCTACCTAAACCTGTCCGCATTCCTCTCAAATTGGCACAAAATATCTTGCATCCTGAGCTTGCTCATAAGAGTGTCAAGCTGTGCTTTTCATAGTCCCTTCGTAAGAACTTCAACCAATTGTGTTGGCAGTGGGTTGGGGTGGAGGCAGAGAGGGGGAAGGGGGTCCTTTTCTCATTTTCTTTTTCTATTTTCTTATAATTGTTTTTATGGTAATAAACTTGAGTATAGCAAAATACCCTCACAAAAAGAGGTGTCGCATGTTGAGCGACAATTTAACTGAATTTGGATTCTTCCATCCTATTGGACTGACTTGCACCAAAATTGGTGGTTTTGGGGGGCGCTGAACCCAAAAAAAAATTGAATGGAGACTCCAACATGTATGTTTATGCACGTACTTTACCTGTACATATCTAGAAGTATGAAAATTTATCTCAAAGCATGATAGGTCCTTACTCCATCTGTAAAAAATGTCCCGTTTCATAATCATCCAAACAGAACGTTTATTTGGGTTGGGGACTTGGTAATGGAGAATAAGGTTAGGCATCGAAGAATATCTGAGAAGATAGAGATTGATGATAGAGTTTGATTTAAATAAGATTTCAATGGTTTATTATTAGATAGGATTTTATCATTTTAATAGTTATCTACTATAAGTTCTATACTTTATAAATAGGATGCACGAACATTCCCTTGTATTTGAACTATTATTATTGATGTTTGATAATGAAGATTGATACCAGATTTTCTCCCTCTCTCAATTTATCTTTTTGTGTTAAGTACCTATCACTTGGGGGACCTGGAACTTTCTACTTTTGATTGATAACTCTGCATTCATTAATTTGTATGACTACACTGTTATGTATACCCGTATTTTTTTCTCTTTAATGCAGAGAGGATGGTACCATAATGTTGTTTACTTGGGAAAGGAGAACAACATTCCAATTCTAACAATGACGTAAGCATATATGCTTACCATCTCTTTAGCATTATTATGAAAGATTCGAGTAGTATAGTTCATATATCATATTTTAATTGATATGAATTCAGGTGCACTCTTTCGGATATTGAAAACTTCAAGTCTGGAAAATTTCCTGTAAATTCACCCGCCAAAGCATATGCCAATACCTTGGTTAAAGGACTTGTACAAGGAAAGCAGCTGTCTGAAGCGGAAGCAATAGCTTACATAGAGGAAGCATCTACAAAGCCACTATAAATAAATTCGGTTGCTGGTTCTCTTGTAAAATTCTTCACCGTCTTTTGTGTAACTTAGAGATGCTGTAGTATTTCTACTCTATTGCAACACTCTCGGTGTGATTTAGGAAAATCTCATTTGTTTGATGCTTTCAAACTGATTTCCTGTTGAATATGTTATTTTACTGCTTTGAAGATAGATTGCTGTTAATGTTACATCCAAGATCTGGTTATTTCTGGTGCATGTGATTGCTTTGTTGATAAATTATATCACGAACCTTCAAAATTTGGTTTTATCTACTGCATATTCAATGAGCAATCACAGGGAAAACCCATATGGGATAATAGAAAGAACATATTTTTTCTACACAACACCGTTTCTCATGTAAATATATTTATAATTTGTTCAATTGATTGCCACTGAAAAACATGGAAGATCCCATAGAAACTTAAAGGGTTAAAAATGAAAACATAAGCTATCAGAACCCATAAATAATCATAGAGCAGCATGATCTTTCTCAAATCAGGTCTACAGAGAGTTTTAGATTTGGCAAAATGACATTTGAACTTAGAATTTCATGTTAAGAACCTTACCTAGAGGTTGGTAATTGGTGATAGCATTATCATGCTTGTAACTAGTAATGTAATCTTTGGAATATGATTCTTCACGCAACTCGGCTATGGCAGCCATTCTTCTTTCCTTGTGCTCCTTCCACTTCCTTTTCTGCTCTTCAAGTTCTACTTTTGCCTTCTCAGCTGCCCCGGCTCTGCTTATGGCTTGTTCTGCTCGTGTCCTATGCTCTCCAATTTTCGACGTCACAGCTTCCAATTCTTTCTTCAAGTTCTTCAACTCTTGCTCGTTTTCATGCATCAGCTCAACAACTTGGTCCGTACGTTCAGCTTTCTCGATCAAGGAGTCGTATTCCTTTCTTGAAATGGTGACACGAACCTCCATTCCACCTTCTGATTCTTCATAGTTTGCCTTTAACTCGCCCGTTTCTACAAGTTCCTCGCTCTGACTTTCATCGAGCAATTTCATTGTTTCTTTTAGTTTTCGATTCTCTTTTTTGGCTTCTTCAGCTTCTAATGCTAGCTCGTGAACTGCACGATATAATGCTGATTTTTCGCTCTGAGCTCTTGCTTCAGCAGCCTCAACTGCAGCGAGTTTTGATCTCCCTTTATGAAGTTCAGATTTCAGTAATGCTATTTCGACTTGTGCCTCTGTATCTCTTTCTCTAGTCTCAATCATCTCGTTTCTGATATTCTCTAACTCAGCCCTCATTCTTTCAACATCTGTGTTCAACCGGCCTACCTCATCTGCATTAGTAAGTTCAGTCTTTGATTTTTCAAGCTGTGTCTCAAGTGAAGTGATGTAAGTAGCCGGATCCAAATTATTTCTTTGTTGCTGTTCCATTTCTGCTTTCAACTCGTTTAATTCATGAATGGCATCAGATGCAACTTTCTGAGAACAACTGTATTGCTCATTTGCTTGCTTGAGATCCAACTGCAACAAATCAGTGAGTATCGACTTTTCCAGAAGATCTTTTTCGAGCTTTTCTGTACATTCTAACTGTGCTTCTGCTTCAACTACTACTTTTTTGGCTAACCGTGTTTCATTATTTTCTTCATCTACTTCATGAGCTTTCATCTGCATATAGAAAATAGTATCGTTGAGTTGTGAAATATTCATCATGAGCTCCTCGGTTTTCAGTTTCTCCTCTCGTAGAGCAGTTTCCATCGCCTCAACTTGCATTGTGGACTCAACCTTTGCGCGTCTGAGCGCATCAAGTTGTGTTTCCATGTTTAGAACTTGTCCTTTGCTAGTCATATACTCATTTGTAATGTGTGAAAGTTGCTTTTGTACATTCTCAAACTCGAGTAATTTATCTGACATCTCCTTAATGGTCGATTCTAGTTGATTTATACGGATAGTAGATTCTTTGCATTGGTCAATGTATTTGATCTTCACGGAATCGGCATTCTTGAGCAAGGTTGAAAGTTCATCTTGTGTTTTCTGATAACGATCAAGCTTGAGGAGGGCCTGCTTATAGGCCAAGTCCTTTACCTCAAGTTGAACTTTTACACTAGCCAAGTCCTTTAGTAGGCTTTCCACGTCTCTCTCCTCTAATTCCTGCGGTAGGAAATAACGAGGAAATTATGCTCGAAGAAATTTTGCTTAACCCAATACAGTTCAGGGTAAAATTCTTGATCGATTATACACAAAATCAAATATCAATATATAAAAACTTAGTTACTCTTTTAACGACAATCATATTTCAAGAAAGGTGGCGGCGTATGATTTTATATGAAACGAATCACAATTATAATGTACAGAAAATCTTCAATTTTCTACGTTGATTCCCTGTAGCCCCCTCCCCCCACCATTACTGTCATCGCCACCACTACCCGCCATCTATTCTATTAGTTTTGCATATGAGAGTAGAAGCAGTATTCAAACCGAAATCAATATGAAAATAATGTGATTATATATACAATTAGAAAAAAGTTTGATAACTAAGGTGAAACAATTCTGTAAATTAGGCGACCGTTCGATAGAATATATGTAGTACTTACATCACTCTTCGTAGGGCTATCTTTTCTTTCACCGAACAATGAGATTGCAACTTGAACCGATTCAATTGGTTTGGTATCAATCTCGCCCATACTTCGAAATTCAGCTATAGTAAATTAGTAATCAACTTCGCAAGCAAATAACATTGAGATAAAATCACAAGTTCATAATAAAAATGTAGAAGGTTTGAAGCCTACTCGTTACAAAATGATCTGAAAAATAATATGTACCTGAAAATGAGTTAATAGGAAACCAAGAAGTTGTGTTGATGGGAAGAAGCGGTTGCCAGAACACTCGACGTATTTATCATAGTACAAGATTATAGGATTAATCGAGGCCTCCAATGTTGTCTGCATTGAAGAATCCATGGCATAATAGATTAACAAAAATCTTTGTAAAGATCGTTCGGGCTTTTTTTGCAAAGCATCGCGCTAACTTTTGTCGTGATTAATTATTGGGTCATGTGGCTGTCAAATAACTATGCTTCATATTATCTCATGTCCCTTTTTTATTTTTTACGTAAACTATTTATTTCGGGTGCGAAATGTGACATATTTGACGTTGATTAATATTATCATATTACATTTTATTAAATACAAATGTATGCTGCATTTCAATTTATTACTTGAGCAAGCAATCAACGGTCTTGATTACTAACGTTTGATCGGTGAAACACAATGCGATACAACACGTGTTTTAATCGAGAATTTAAGTTTAAGATAATTGAATCAAGGTTGTTACCTTATTCGGTAAAGGCCAACATGTTAGTTATTCCACGATCTGAGGTGAGCGATTTTTTTTTTTTTTTTAATAGTGATACTAGTGCACATTTAGTTTTAAGCATTGGTTAACTCGTGTCTCTGATTTTATCCGTGTCATTTAGGGGGAAAAAAAAATCTAAGAGGAAACAATAACTTAAAAAGAATATAATTAGAAGGAACAATAACTTAAAAAGAGTGTATATATATTTTTTATATGATTAAAGACTGCAGAAACGAAGCTCAATTGTTGAACTTTGGATTATGTACGCCTTTTGTTAGCTTTTTAAAAGTCTTGGACTTAATTACGACAAAATAGAAGTTACAAACGCAAAAATGCAATCCTAGGCTAAGCCCCTGTTTGGGAGCCATTTTCAGCAAAAAAAATGACCGTTAACTACAACAGGTGGGTCCCACCCGTGAGACAGCAAGTCAAAAATGGCTGCTGATTTTCATGTTTAACGGTAAAAAAATGAATTTTTTGGATTGAAAAATGGCTACCAAACAGGCTCTAAGTCTTACATATCAAGATGTGCCTAGTCATAATAAAGTGAAGAATTTTTAATATTAATCTATTTTTGGCGTATTCAAAATATCTTAAAGACTAGATATATTTCTTTTGTAACCAAAATAACATGACTATAAACACGAAAAAGCAGAATCAAAATTGTCTAAAAAAATGAAATAATAGATGGACATTATGGTCCATCTTCATAATTATTGATTGTGTCAAAAAGAGCGATGATACTTAAAAGAAGTATCTGTCGTTGACTATTAGTGTAGTCTACTACGATGGTGTAATCCTTTAATCATGCCTTCAAAAAGAACTATTAATGCCTCAATTTTTGCATTTTCACGTCTTTTTCTTACTTTTAATAGTTATTATCACGCTGGAGGTATTGGACCCATTTTAAGATTTTAGCCATGATTCTACCCTTTGAGCACAAATTTATTTTTTTGAATCCAAAATAACACGACAAAAAAAATAATAAATAAAATAAATAAAATCTAATGTACAATCTCTGAAGCACACGGCTCAACTGAAAAATGTATTGTACTCTGAACACCCAAAATAATTCCCTAAAACAAAATAGCACTGTACTCCGCCTCGAAGAATATAAGGTAAATAAACACAGCAAGGCATCACAAAGTGAGATACAAAAATGTCGGACGAGGAACACCATTTCGAGTCCAAGGCAGATGCCGGAGCCTCCAAAACATACCCACAGCAAGCTGGAACCATCCGTAAGAACGGCTACATAGTCATCAAAGGCCGCCCTTGCAAGGTATGTATACAGTGTTGCGGTTCCATGGTTATTTTGGGCTGAATATTGAGATTTAATCTTAAAGGTCGGATCTTTTGATTTTTCTTTTTTTATGATATATATTCTTTGCTTGTTTATTTTAGATTGATTCTTTTTCCTGTATTTCATTTCTTGGAATTGTCGCAGAAGAATTTGTTTGTTGATTTCTGGATTTGTTTATTAGACTGTAATATGTAGGATTATAGGGTTCTTTTTATTTAAATTTTAATATGTATGCTGGGATCTAACTATATTAATATTTTTTGTTGTTGTTTTCTTCTTCTCAAGGGTAAATTATAAATTCTTTGTTTGGCCTTGGTTTGGAGATTGAATGATTATATGGATCGTCTTTTGTTGTAAACATTTGTTTTGATGTATTACTATCAAGGCGTGGGATCAGATATGAGGAGAAATTCAATTTCGCATTTCAGAACCCTAGTTCATTCGAAAGGTCTTTTAAAGATATAATGTGAGTAAATACAGCAGCAGCAGAATTAACAAATGCAGATGAGTGTGGTGTTATGGTTGATTGTATTGGTTTTAATATTAGGGTTATTAAGAAGTTGATTACACAGAAATGTTGTCGGATAAAAACGTTTATTTGCTGTAATTAAGGGATAGAGTGCATTTACCTACATTCATTTTGAATAAATTTTACCAAAACAGTAACACTTGTCACTGCATCGTGCTTCGCAACTGAGAGTTACGAGACAGTGGGAGAAAGAGAGTGTGGGTGGGGGGGTGGGATCTATTGTGATTTTATATGTGGAGTATTTGCACCCATTAAGATGGAATTCTGGAGCAAATGCAGCCGTGGAAACTTGCTGGATGAGAATAAAGTTTTCCCTTATCACTGTTTCGGGTAAACCAAAAAGTTACATCTACTTGTCATGTGCTGGTTTGGTTAATCTAGCTTTATCTCGTCCAGCTGCTTTTCTAGTGACCATTTCCGGTTTGGAAGTTTTCATCTACTTGGCCTTTAACCATACATTTACTGTTGTCTGCAGTTCTTTTTAATAATTTCTGCCTTTCTGGGTCTTTTTTTGTTACAGGTGGTTGAAGTTTCAACATCTAAAACTGGCAAGCATGGTCATGCTAAATGCCACTTTGTTGCAATTGATATCTTCACTGCTAAAAAGCTGGAAGATATTGTCCCATCTTCCCATAACTGTGATGTATGTCTGTATTTAATGATCAATCATTTCACTTCCTCATTTCTTATATGTCTCAACCTTTTTACGCTGCTTTCTTTTCTTTAATTATACAGGTTCCTCACGTCAATCGTACTGACTATCAGCTCATTGATATTTCTGAGGATGGATTTGTATGTCTAGTCTCTTAATGTAAGCAGTGTTATATTTACGTTACTTGACTATCATGGTTCTTGATATATTACAGGTGAGTTTACTGACTGACAATGGTAACAC
Source organism: Fraxinus albicans (assembly GCA_903798335.1). Taxonomy (NCBI): domain Eukaryota; kingdom Viridiplantae; phylum Streptophyta; class Magnoliopsida; order Lamiales; family Oleaceae; genus Fraxinus; species Fraxinus albicans. The sequence goes on along the minus strand of CAIGRM010085691.1, from coordinate 24,157 downwards.
CAAGGATGATCTGAGGCTGCCAACCGATGACAACCTTCTAACCCAGGTACCACTTAAGGCTCTATCATTTACTGCATCAAATCAACAGTATAAATTGTCCTGCTTGTTGTTATGATCTCCTTCATGTTACAAGCAGAAAAAGAAAAGAAATGTCCACCAACATGTTCTTGACGCATTTCAAAAAATAATGTATTCTTGTTTGTGATATATGTGCCATGGATGGGACAAGATTGCAGGTTGTATATCTACTGTAATTTTTATATTGCTATATGAAAAATATCTACTGAAGTCTGAAAAACTGCCTGCAAAAAAGTTGATGATTTAACTGTTGATTTGAAATTGGAAGAGATTCTGAGTGAGTTGCATATTTAAGTTTTTAACTTGGTAAAGTATGTGCTTAACTGCTTGCCCTCGGATATTGTACTTTTCTGTTGCCCTTCCAGTATTGTAAATGTTTTACCTTCTTGATGATGGCCAATTTTTACTCGACATTTAATCATTGTTTGTTCAACAATTTGTGACGTTTGCAGATCAAGGATGGTTTTGCTGAGGGGAAGGACCTGGTCGTGAGTGTGATGTCTGCAATGGGTGAAGAGCAGATATGCGGTCTCAAGGACATTGGCCCCAAGTAGTTGGCTTTCTTTGTGCTAACTGTTGGTCCAGTGTTAACAAAAATATATATTGTAGTACTATTCTGCCGTCTTTTATATTTTCAACCCCGATATGCCAAGTTTATTTAGCGGCTGCGTCAAGGGTCTGGATTCTTAGACAAAACCTTGTGACTGGCATCTTGGGATGCTATGGATTTACTGTTTTGAACTTACTTACCTTTATGCTTCAATGGATATTTAATGCTATGTTTTGGAAATTGCTGACGGACTCTCTTCTATTCCATGTCATATATTTGTTTTACATACGAATGTTTGGAGTAGTTTAATGCTTTTGACGACTGAGTTCTTTGATTTGTCTAAAGAGTCAGTTTTATAGCTATGCTGAAACCAGTGAAATGATAATCAGGAATATGGCACAGATGGACAATTTGTTCATGATTGCTCATTTCTTTAACGGGGATCCCTATTACTAGTACTGAAATACGAGTAAATGCACCTTGAGAAAGTCAAGTCTTTAAAATGAAGTGTTGAGGTCATGGTAAATGGAGATTACAAAAGAAATCGAAAAGGATTGAGGACGACACTGTAACGAGTCAATTAGTTACAGATAAACATATTGATGACCAAGCACGGTCTTGCAATGGATTGGTGTTGTTTTATATGGAGGTGTTAAAAAATGTGTCACATACAGATGCCAATCAACTTGATAAAAAAGAAAAAAAGGTTAATCTCCAATGGAGCTCTGAATTGCACCAGAAAATGTGTCAAATTATCTCACAAATGCTTACATGACAATGAAAAATGGGAATGATGTCTAAAAGGTGTGTAGCACTTTCGGGTTAATTTTTGATATTTATCTAATTTTTTTTTTTTAATGATTTATCTGAAACTCTTTCTCTATATCCTCTCTCTTTGTACATGGGGTCCATAATTGGGGAAATTTTCACCCTGGTGAAGATGTTCTCTCAATTCTCATTTTGCTTCATATGTATTATTTATAGAGTTACGCTAAACGTACTTGGCCTCATTGGTCCTGTATGTTATAGTGGCCAGGTGGACTCCTATGATAGGTGTTCTATAGCATTTTTGTTATTTATATTGTTGTATCGAAGATGCTCTTAAATATATCTATTTCAATTTTTCAATGATGATCATGCCATTGTTTGACAGTTGCGCCGAAGTGGGCATCTTGGGTCAATGGTGAAACAACTCAAACTGGATTATCGTAGCATCTCAAACTGGGAAAATTCTATTTGTGCATGAGGGGTGAACGAAAAGGTTGACAACCTCTCATAGTGATGGGTCCCGTTGTGATTAAAAATAAAATAAAATTATTCACCCACGCATCCCATGTGTGAGAGATTGTCAACAACACCACGCCCTCCCCTATACAAGTAGCAGGACTCCTCAAACTGAATCGCACAGGTCCTTGCCTTATTTGGAAACTTTGAAGTGTAAATGAAAAGGAAACATTAAAAAAAATGGATATGCTAGGTGTACATACAATGCTTTATCAAATGGATTACACCCCCCTCATATTGAGGAGGCCCACGAATATTTGATTGTGTGTGGGTCTCCCTCGAGGGATTGTAATCTATTTGGTAAAACATTGCGTACATTCTGACTAATTCTAAAAAAAAATCGGCAACGTTAAAAATGTTTCTTGGGGGATGGGACAAAAAACAGTATGCCCAATGGAAACTAGGGTTATAACCCGTTCACCCGAATTCTCAGGTTTAAAGTTCGATTTGGTGTACTTACAGAGAAGAGAAGAGATGAGCTCAGGCTCTGGTTCTTCGTCGCCTAGGCGCTCTCGTGCGGAGAAAGAGGACGACAGGCCTAGATTCTTTGACAACAAGGCTAAGAATTTATGCTGGGCCAATGCAGAGATTGTGCCAGGCCGCCACCCAGAGCGCTGGCGCAAAGATGCAGCAGGGAATGTAGTCTGCAAACGTTTCTGTAACTGCCAAGGATGCCTCTGCTTTGAGTATGATCATATCGTCCCATTCTCCAAAGGTTTCTCCTTTCTTTTCGTCATATGAATGTGTACTTATAATTTACTTCTGATTAATTGTATAAATGCATTTCAAAGCTTCCTTGACTTTCGTAGATAATGGGTTTGCAAGTGTCGATTTTAGTTAAAATTTGATGCTTTCTGTTGTTGGGGTTTTGTAGAAATTGTTCAGAGTTGCGTGCTTCTGTTGTTGTTGAACACTGAGTTTTGTGATATTTTGAAATGCGAGTGGGTATTGTTATTCTGTTGCAGGTGGGGAGTCAGTGGCAGAGAATTGCCAGATTCTTCAAACAAGGGTCAATAGGTTCAAGGCGAACAAGGAGGATGTTGATACAACTCAGTCGAAAGGGTACTCTTGTGACATCAGATTCACAGGTACATGAAACTTCCTTCACTTTTATGTTCTTCTCTTTAATCTTTTCTTGTCAATCCTTAATTGGAGTAATCTCTTCTTATAAAACTGAAAACCTACGGGGTCTTAGAAGTAAGATATGGACTACCCAACTAAGTGCATTGGGTACTGTGTTCTTGGTTCCANTAAGAAATGGACTACCCAACTAAGTGCATTGGGTATTGTGTTCTTGGTTCCAGCTTTATGATCAATGGCAGCGGAATATTGCTGCAAGAAAGAAATCTATTTACCATGTTCATAATTCAGTTTCTTTCAGGAGTGTATGTATTGAAGTACCCCACAGTTGGAATACAGCACAAACTCCTTGAAACTGAATGGTGATGCCAGTAGCGAATACCTTGAACGAGATCATAAAATTCCATGTCATAAATAGAATAGTACCGCTTTGCTTTATTCACTTTCACAGCAAGATATCGGATTATATTTGCTTCTTGACTAAGAATCCCTCCAATTCTGACTTGTGAAGCTTCACTTGTAACTTCAATTACCTTTGAAGAACCTGGTAGGTGCTGAACAGGAGCTTCTGTCATTTTCTCCTTTAAGCATTTATCCAGTTGAATTGATCCTTCTTCATCTAATAAGTTATAGTCAGCTAGAAGTGTTCAAGGTTTAAAGGAAGCCCGACATTATATTCATGACATTGAGAAGTAGCGTGTTACCAAATTCCTTGAGATGCTCCTCTCTACTCGACGATGGGCATTTTCTCTAGAAATCTAGGAGCTTCAACGCGATGCACTGTAACATGAACAGAAGAACTCAGCAACTTCTGGGAATGAGGCTGGTCAGTGATATGCCAAATTCAGTACAGCAATTTAATCCTTTGTCCCTTTTGAACTTTAAATTTCCGTAGTTATAACCTCATGGTGATGTAAGCTGCCCAAAAATCTTGAGATCTATGAAAAACAGGTTTTTTTGAGGTTTGTGAAATAGTTAGAAGTGGCAGGTCCTTCGGAGGGAGAAATTATCCTCTTGGTCAGGTGAACTCCACTAATCAGCCTACTCGAGAAGCTCAGCAAATGTCCTCTTTATCTATACCCCATTTATTTTCTTTTGCTGTGGGAGGAGGTTTTCTTTTATTGTCTCTTCTGTGTACTTTATCTTCTTCTAATCCTTATTATTTTATTTTGGGTTGGGGTGATGGGGCACACAATACCATGCCCGAATTGCTTAAAGGGTTTGTTGAACTAACTAGTCGTTCCAGTTTACAGAGTATGCTTAAAGAATTTAAATGATGATAAAAAATTTCTCTCACTATTTGCAGGAGTTTTCTATATTCTTGGTAGGGCAATAATTTAATATTAGCGTTTTTCCATTTTTTATTTTTCCAGATAAAGAGCTTGACATTATTGAAATGGCTGTTTACGGGGATGTTATCCGGCCTGGGAACCAATGTCGTTGCAGGACTGTTGCTGAAATGCTTGGCAAATATAAGTCCAAAGATAGTATGAGCGCCTGCCAGTTGCCATAAAGTGATGATGGCTCCTTGTGGCATTGAAGGCTAAAAAATAAAGGTAAGACTGCAACTGAACAGATTTGGCTCGATGAATTGTATACTTTTCAATTCGTAAAGGATACACATATTTTCTTGTTTTGTATTGGTATTGATTTGATTGAAACTGATTCTTCATATGCAGTTAAGTTATTGATAAAGTGGATTGATGGGTGTGTAAGCCGTAGTTTCATATTTTGAAACTGCTGCAGAAATTGGTATTTTTCCTTTGACATTTTTGCTTCTGAAATAAGACTACCGAATACGACAGAAAAGGATGAATGATTCGAAACAGACAAACGATGGTGGCCCAGATGAAAATGGATTATAATTTGGGTGACTACTGGTGTTTTTAATTTAATCATCATTACAAGATCTGGAGTGTAATAGTGTCCTGTCGTGCTTTCCCATTGCTTTGGAAGATTTTTCCCATAAGGATTATTTATTTTGAGTGCTACCTATGTTTTGCATAATATTGGTTCTAATATAGAGATAAATTGTAGAAAAGAATCAAACAAAATTGTCCGTGATAATATGTGGCATTAGTAAATACTTATAAATATCCTGTAAATTAGTGCAGAAGTAAAGCTTTTATTGCACATTAAATCTATAATGTAAACTTTTGAAAGCAACAATATCTACTTACAAATGTTTAAAAGTGGCACAAACCTGTTTGTACCAGTGAATGCAAATTGATTAGTGAAAAATTCTACACTAGCGAAACTTGTAGTTTTGAGTTCCCGACCCAGTGATTGACAGTTAATGTAACGGATCAGTGGGTGGTTCAATTGTTAGGTAACTTTAAGGTCCCTAGTTTGCGAGAGAAGCACCTTTAATTTTATCTTGGTGAACTAGTCTGATTTTAAAGAACACTTGGTTCAAAAAATTGGAAATTTGTGGATTGAACAGTTCTTGACTGGTTCAACTGCCGACTGGTTCATTGAAGCAATTCAAACCAGTTACATTAGTGGTTTAATAAACATCGCTAAAATAATTTCGCTACATACAGCATCTCTCTCTAAATTCACTGAAGGACGCGGAGAGAGTGAACTGTTTGGTACTACATCACAAGTGTAGTACCACCAGTGTTGAGATTTTTGTTATTTGTGGAATGGCTATAGTAGCATTTTCCTACAGATTTCTGCCATGTTTCTAGCCGTTAACACATAGAAGTTGCTCTTTTACCCCATTCAAGGCATGTTTACATTTAAATATGAAGGTTCAAGTTGAAACAGGCATTGGATGAAGTAAACAGTTAATGACGTCAAAATGGCTCATTGGCTTTTCGCTACACAGAATTAACTAGTTCTTTTTTCTTTAAAGATGGATGAATTCTTCTCAAACTGTAGCTGCTGAGGGTATTCAAGTCTAGCCTCTGCGCTTTACCTGCTAGTTATCCACCACAAGCTGCACCACAGCCGGCTTCACAAGTGCTCCCATAAACACCCGAATCTGCAGCTGCACCTTTGTCTCGTGGTGCCGCACCATCTGCACATGTTGTGATTGCTACTACTATGATAAATAGGGTACCCAGAACTACACAAAGGACTTGAAAAACATCAATGCCATGACTGGCACCTCCATCCACATCTATCAATTCTTTCCATTCCTGAACCATTGTCTCTCTCTTTAGCTATATCTTCGCAGTGACAACCTTGATTGAATATGTAGAACGAGAAATTTTATTTGTGATTTACAACCCCAGCCTCTTATGTTATAGTTGCTTGGAAGGCCAAATTTACGTGAATAGTTAAACGACCTTTCTTTCTTCTTAAGTATTCCTAATTTCATATACAGTGGCGCTCAACGTGGAACACATTTGATGATTCTAATGTTTTTTTTATTTTAGTATTGGGGGAGAATAGTTACAAGTGGTGACACATTCTTAGTGGATCAAGCAGATACCACTCTTTGTCAGTTTATAAGGTGTAAACACGACCGTTACAAGTTCTTTAATTGGTGATGAAATTTTGATGATGTTTTTTGAGAAAAAAGAAGAAGTGGATTTAGCATTAATTTAATATGTTAGTGGAATTTTTCGTCGGATTCACTGACTCAATACTATATCGACTGTTTTTTTTGACTCCGTCATGTTGGAACTAGTTGTGCGAATTTTTTCTCAATCAATGTCCAAGAGACTGTTAATCATGCACTCGAGCGTTGCACGTGTGACTGCTTCCCTGGCGTTTGAGAATAATGCGCCAAATTCAATTGTTTGCTTTCATTTGTATCCGAGTCACCGTGCAATAGATAAGTGTAGTGCATGAGTCGTTGAAAGAATAAAGTAGCTCAAAGTTCTTGTTTCTTTTTCTGCTTATGATCCTTTGGCCTTCGTCAAAGGGCAAGTTCATAATTAGAGGAGTCCTTTGTTTTCTTGAATCCCTTCAATTTCTAGTCCCTACGGGAGCTATAATTCATCACGAAAAGACAATTTTCACTTTGTAGAATTGAAGGTGGTTCTACCATTGGACCGAAAGATGTTGGGAAGTCACAATGTCACATTATACGAAATTGAGTTGCTTTAACTTCACGAGTTAACCTTTTGAAATGAAACCTTAATTCCATTATAAGTGGTATCAAAGATAGGCCTCTCAAACAAACTCAGCCATGTGGATGCACAAGACCAATTTTCAATTGCAGTTGGACAAGGGTAGTGTGCTCAAACTGGATAGCAATGGCCTCGGTTGACTCTAAAGGCGGTGGTACTCACGTAGGCGATGGTCATGATGCAAAGACCTAGCTAATGCTACTTTATTTGATTATGTGAACAAATTTTGACATCGATTAGACATGAGGTAGATGATGAACTTATAAAGAATTGAGGCCCTATTTGATTTGACAATTTTTCCATGGAACTTGGAAATGAAATTCCATCTTATTTCAAAAGTCATATTTGATTGGGAAAATTTTCTTGACAATTCATTTTCCATCTTTTGCCGATTCCAATTTCATGATTTTGAGGAAAATCAATTCCCACCAATTTGGTGGGATTTGGTTTTTCAGGCTACTTTTTTTTTTTTAATTTCCAATTGTAACAAATTTTATTCACTTAATGGACAATTTTCATGTAAAATAAAGTCAAACGAACACCAAAAGATCCAAAATTTCAATATTTTTCACGTGCAAAATTATACTAATCAAACACAATTAATTGACAATTTCCAAGAAAATAATTTTAGGCAATTCAATTCTTTGGAATTCATTTTTTTTTCCATTCAAATTTAACTTTTGCAATCAAACGGACCCAAGTTACTCATTTCGAGATGAAACTTCCATTTTCTTACCAATAATATATTTTCTTACCAATAATATGTTTGATCATACACCCAAAAAAAAAAAGGGGACAAGTGCATACTTTTTGAAATTTGAAAATTCATCCCTTTCTTATTTAAGTCCAGATCAATCAATGCACGGTCAGGAATCCAATGAAAAATATCTTCAAATATACCAAATCCAATGCCATTAAATGAAAATTTACAATTTAGACGGTTTCTCTCACATGAAATGTAATGTGTACATAATATTTCATACCTCCCTCGCATGGAGGGGGGCCACACACGGTAAAATATTTGTGGACCCCCTTCCATATGAGGGAGGTGTGAAACATTGTGTACACCACAAGATGTACATATAGACTATTTTTTCTCTCATTAGAAACTAATTATGTTACAGAAATGAAAGATTAAGAATTAATTTATTTGTAAACACAATAAATTAAAGAACAATACTATAGTGTCACATTTTCCAAATTTCAAATACAGAGATCGAACTACCAAACACGAGAGTTAATGCAACAAAGTACTCATATCAATATCACCGAAAGGCATCACTAGAAAAATATAAAATGAAATTAATGCATGACAATTTATGGTTGTAATGTAGGTCCAATCCCTCGTGCACATGTGTGCATCCATTCTAATCGTGCGTTTCATACCTAATATTGGAGAGCACTGCTATGAGTATAGAGTTTTTTAATAGAAAACATACAGGAATTTGAAATGAATGGAAATGATTGAAAGATTGGAGGAGGGAAAAAATACACACATTGATGGACATGATTCATTCATTTCAAAATTCTGGCAAAAATTCCTGTACTTAAGGAATTTTTCAATATTGGATATGATTAGAAAGAATAATAATCGAAATTTTAATTTCGTTCTCATTTTTAATAGGGTCAAGCTATAAGTACAGAAATTCAAAATTTCTGTACTTATCGAACACTCACATTCAAGGGCGGGAAGATAATTTTTTTTTTTCAATATTTTATACCTGGTGTGGGTTCCATGTGACTGAAAATTCAAAAATCTTTTGAATTTCTGTAAAATATTTCATGTACTTTCAGCATAAATCTTTTTAATATTGTGTTTTACTATCTAAATCTCTACACGAAACATAGTATAATAAGATTGGTTAGGGAAGTGATACAGATAGTTTAAAACTTAAATAAATAAAAATGAGTGACAAATAAGTGAAAAGTATTCGTGAATTTCGTAAACTGTATTTAATAGAAAGTTATTAACATTAGCCAATGGCTAAATATATTTTCTAATGATGATGGCCGACACAATTGATCAAAATTTATGTGAGATTTCAATTCGTTTCATCATATCAAAATCCACTTTTTTTTCCCTTGAGAATCCTTCTTGAATTTTCATAAGATTTGTTCACACTAATCAAATGGCGAAAAGTTCAATTTACCATAGATATACTGCCACCGCGAAAAGATTTGTTCACACCATTCAAACATATGATAGTTTTAGAATTAATTTTTTGAACTGGATTTCTTTCTTCTTTTTTTCCATCCTTTTCGCCTTACATTTGATGAAGAACAATTTTCCAAAGTGAAATCGACACATTCGACTTGAAGTTTCAAAGTAGTAGTGTCGAAGATTAAAATTTAAATAAATAAATATTTCTCATTTCTAGTAACTTCAAACTTCTATACATGACGATAAATTGGTATCAAATCATTCGTACTATCCATATTAAGTCTTATAAGAATTGTGAAGTGGTAGGCAAAGTTATTTTTTGAGATGTAGACATTTTTTTTAATTTTAGTTATTATTAAATTTTGTGCTAGAAAAGTTTGGTATTCCGCCACTATTGTCCAAGACAATCTAGAAAGAAATTGTGGCGTACCCACCAGCCGACACATAAATGATAAACTTTTGTACATTATTAGAAAAGATATTGGACTTAACTTAACCTAATAAAATCGGCTTGTTAGGGGAGGAATGCCCTCATCTTATTAAGTGGATCGTGTAAATATCACCAGTCAATGTGGGACTCTAATATACACCACCTAAAAACTCACTAAGTTCCTCCTCCACTTCTCTATAAATAGAACTGATCATACTGACTTCTTCACTCAACCACACCAGTTATAACAACTCCTCCTTCACATCCCACAAGTTTCAAAATGCAGGCATCTAAATTTGCAGTGTTCGCAGTTCTAGTACTGATTCTGGCCTGTGGAGCAAATGTTTCAGAGAGTGCAACGTGCGACCTAACTGCACTCAGCCCTTGCATGTCGGCTATCTCGTCGGGGTCTGCACCGTCAGCACTGTGCTGCAGTAAGATGAAGGAGCAGCAGCCTTGCTTTTGCCAGTATCTCAAGAATCCCAACTTGAAGCAGTATGTTAACTCGCCAAATGCAAAGAAAATTGTTGCCACTTGTGGGGTTTCTCTGCCAAAATGTTAATAATGCTTTCAAGGCTCTATTTCCAATTCCATAAAGAGTGAGTAGATGAGAATAATGGTGGAACTTTTGCTTCTCTATCTAATTTAGTTGCACCACCTAATAAGTTGAGACAGACTGGTTCAGTCTCACTGAACTGGCTTGTGTGTTTAAGATTTGTACTAATATTTTTATTGCAGTTGAGTAATTGGGATTGTCTCTTTATTGTGTCAGCCTTCAACTAATTGAACTGTTGGGTGACGGGCTTATAATTGGTTAAATTATTCACCTTATAGCATCTCCAAGAGACTCTTTAAACATGAAATGCTCTCTGTTTTAAAGCAGAAATGATCTAATGAGCACCGGTGCTCATTAGATCATTTCTGATTTTAAAGAGTCAACATTTAAAATCATACTCCAAAAAAATCTTTAAATTAACATTTTAATTAAAAGCATTAAAAGTATTTCAATTTTTAATATAGTAAAATAATATAAAGAAAAACTAGTTAAAATAAAAGATAAAGAAAAATAATAAATATTTTTTGGGAGTAGTAAAATTAAATGTTAAATATAAAGAGTTTGTTGGAGTACTTCAAAATTTTAACTCTCTAAATTTATAGATACTTAATATAAAGAAAAACTAGTTAAAATAAAAGATAAACAAAAATAATAAATATTTTTTGGGAGTAGTAAAATTAAATGTTAAATATAAAGAGTTTGTTGGAGTACTTCAAAATTTTAACTCTCTAAATTTATAGATACTCCTCAAATGATAGATCATACTCTTTAAAAATAGAGAGTCTATTGGAGATGTTCTTAACTTCCCCATATTTGAGTGATTATTGAAAAACAAAAACACTCTCGTGTGGTGGGATGACCTCGGAATTAAATATCTACTACATAGATAATGGAGAAACATCTTTGACAAAGCATGTTTGGCTACGCTTGTTAAGTAGTTGTTTTGTCGACTTTGGTCTTTTCATAAAAAGAATTCCTCATTCACAAGGTAGGGATGTTTCGTTCCAATTCTTAATAAGGTAAGACAAATTGAAAATGCTCTTTACTCTTGGACCGATAGAAGAAGAAAGTAATAAAATGAACAAACTTTTCTACCACATGTAGATTTGAGATAAAAATAAAAAATAAGTTTATCAACACAAAAGTTGGAAAGAGATTTTGGTCGAGGTGTGTAAGTGCAAGTTTTATAGAGAAAACATCACCTAGACAATTTTAAACTTGACAAGAGACGCAATTTTATCAAATAATGGATGGACTAAATTTATTCTTATTCGATACAATTATGTGTGTAACGCACCTTTAATGTACAATACATCACTATGAAACCATTCTAATTACAATCGGAGAATAGGTAACAAAAAATTTCCTGCACTATTAATTGCTATTTTTTCTTATTTTTCTCTACAAAGAAAAGTTTTAAAAAAATTAATCCTTGTGTATCAAACCTCAAGAGTTTTGGAGCAACTTTCAATAGCCTATCGAAAGCACTGGTAGTCTTCCCATTCTATGGAATAAAGCCCATCGTTTCCTTTGAAAAACTTGTCCCACAGAGGAGCCAAAGGCAATTTTTCCCTTGCTAGGCAACTTTAGGTGCATGTTCCCCGTGTTAATCTGAGTAATCATTGAAGCTCTCCGAAGCAATTCTTCGCCTGTCATATCATGATGTACTTTCAAGACGATTTTAGTGTTAGTATGTGTTCCACTAACGTTGTTGTGCAATAATGCTGTTGCTTGAGGGTGAAAAACCAAAGGAGATGGTGTTAGGCTATGAACACCACATATCTCCATATTAGTATAATATTATTCACTTTGGATTTAAACTCTCATGGATTTGTTTTTTGGACTTTACCTCAAAAGACCTCATACCAAATATGGGCAAAATCACAATAAATTTAAATTTGGATAATATGCTAATTTTAAAAATTCTCCAACAATCGTACGATCGAATCCACAAATTGCTTATATCATCTTAAAGCTTATGTCGAGAACTACATTATAGACATATCGAATAGTCCAAACAGATATCGAAACTAGTTAAACTTTATATCATCTTAAAGCTTATTTTGAGAACTACATTATGGGCATATCAAATTGTCTAAACAGATATCAAAAATAGTTAAAAATACGGTAAACGTGAGTCTTAAAAAAGACCTCTAACTCGCATTTTTTTAAAAAAAATTCAATTATTTCATTAACATTTATTATTTTTGCGATACAAATTTCTCAAAATAATTTTCATCATTTTATTAGAAAATTTTATATGAAAATATAACATCAAAAGTTTTCGAAATTTTACATCAGAAAAAGTTATATCCCATGTAAATTTTCGGATGGAAAATTACGTGGGGTATGATTTTTTTGGACTTAAATTTTCGATTGTAAAATTTCTCCCAACTTCTTTACAAGTTCGATTGTGCCCCCTAAATTCAAAACTCTGCGTCCGCCCCTGATTGTCTATACTTATAAACTCATGATTCTTTCAATTTTTAGCCAATGTGGGACTTTGATCGCACACCCAACAATCCTCCCCTCGAACAAATGATCACCGAGCCTCCTCTCAAACCATTAATCATCCGTCCACTCTCTACCAACCAGGATTCTCCACTCTCCTCTTCACTGTGTTGGGGTCAGGGTACGACCATGAAGCATCCGGAACACACCACCTGTCCAATAGAACTCATCCACGAATCCCATCGCGAGCAGACCGAGGCTCACCACCTTCGTTCGGCATTTCGAGGAATTCATCCACATGGCTAAGTCTGGGGCTTTCTCTGATACCATTTGTTGGATTATGGACACCACATATCTCCACATTGATATGATTGTCCACTTTGGACCTAATCCCTCATGAATTTGCTTTTGGACTTTACCCCAAAAGACCTTATACCAATGGAAATATTGTTCATACTTATAAACCCATGATCCTCCCTACTTCTAGCCAATGTAAGACTTTGGTCGCACACCTAAGAAATGGTGATATCGGAGATAGTTGGATGTCAAAGAATGATTGATTCGTTTGTTGCAAGTTTAAGTAGAATGTTCCTATGAATAAACCAGAGCCAATGATAAGAATGGAGATAATTAGGCAATGGGGATAACCTTGGCAGTCGAGGAATGGATATTCTTTCTTCATCTTGAGGGAGAAGAGAGTTCGTTTTATGGGAAAAATGAGAGATTTTTAGTTGCAAAGCAAGATATATTGTTGCCTTTGCTGGTTATTGATGCTTTATACATTATTAAGTGCCCGTTTGAGCCTATTTTTTGGGTCAAAATACATTTTTGAAATAATATTTTGTTGAAAAATGTGGTTGAAAATTAATGAAAAGTTTTAAATTTGAGTATAAAATTATTTTATGAGAGAATGCGTGATTAAAATGAGTTTTAGAAAAATGAATTTTTGAAATAAATCCATAGGAACATTAATAAAAACTTTAACTTGAAATGAGTAAAAATTGAAAATTCTTAGTTTTCAAAATCTATCTAATAAATTTTGTACCTTTGTGTAAAAAAAATTGAAAACGATTAATAACTTATTTGACTAATTTAGTCAAGTGACTTGAAATGAAGTTAATTATGAATAAGATACATGGAAAAGAGGAGAAGGAATAATTAAAATTTTGAAAAGTAATAAAATTGTCATGAAGTTGAATGCAAAGTGTTATGTCTATCTATACATAGGGCCTGATTTGTAATTTTCTATTTTAGTTTGTTCCTATAAGTGGGCCTGGATTTTTTTTTTCTCAATATTAAAATTCCATTAGCCTTCATCACGTGAAATTAGCCCGGATCTGATTGGATTAAAATCAAAATTTTAATATATTTCGATAAAATTAATAATGTGCGATTGAAAAATTATGGTCACACGAAATACATGACTAAAATTAATTGTCGATTTTGATTTAAATTAAAATTTAGATTTTAATCTCTGAATTAATGTCCCAATCCTTTATTGACCCACCTAAACATAGGCAAAAACTTAAATTTGGATATGAATATTACTTTAATTATAATTTTAAAAATGATTATTTTTCAATTTTACAGCCCATATGTAACATATTTAATAATCGAGTGTCTAAAATTGATCTTATTGAGACAGATTAATGTAGAGTAATGTTTTTTATTTTTTTTTGAAAATTCAGTGATAAAATAATTTTTTTAAAGAAAAATGTATCTTTTTGTTATGCTCTACTAAAAACATAGGTAAATATCGTATTGTCCGCGGCACAAGTGCTTTACGAGGGAAGGTGGAGTTGAAGGAGAAGGGAGGGCGTCTTGGTGTGATTTACGGAGGATCTAACGAGGGCAAAACCATTTTTGTGTAAAATGGGAGACGAATCTGAAAAGAGGTTTCAAGCAGTAATGGATAAGCTGTTTCAAGCTACACCCAAATCCAAACCTAATACTGGCGACACCAGGTATAGGTCTCTATGTATTCTCTTTTATTTGCAAGGATATTTTTTTGGAAAATCTGATTATTTGATAATCATACGCGAGTTCACTTTGTTATTAAACCTCGGGATGATTTTGTGTAATTACAGTTTTTTTTTCTATCTGGAATTTGAAATTTCACAATATTATGGTTTCCGTTATCCTAGTTTTGCTATTAAAAGGCTGGAAGATTGGAATGTCTTAATTCTCTGCTTTTTTTTTTTAGATTGTTTCAGAACTATCTATTTTATTATTGGAAACTACATATTTTTAATTTCCCTTTTTTCATTGATTTCCCTGTTGGTGTGCGATTTAATAATTTTTATTGTTGTTCAATATTTCAAGTGAAAAGATTTTTGTATTGTTTATTTTGTTTCTGTTGATGATTCATCCAGTACCTATGGAGTTCAATCAATGAGAGGCAAGAAACGCATGAATTCATCATCTCCATTCACGTTAACCGATCTGAAATTGAAAGGCAATGTGTGTGAGGAATTGCAAAACTCAGCTTCAGGTTCAGCTGAATCAGCTCAGGCTCCACGGTGCAGGCCATGGGATCGTGGTGATTTGTTAAGGAGGTTGGCTACTTTCAAGTCCATGACGTGGTTCGCCAGGCCACAGGTTTTATTTTTCATAATTGCAGTAACTTTTTCTGACGGGAAACAATAATTTAATTGAACGAAAATTGGATCATTACAGGAAAATCGTAGTCTTAGTTCTTGAACTATTATGCTTTCTGTTTTTTGGTTTCCTACTTTTTCCCCCTGAAAATGTTGTCAGTCTTTTGTTTTTAAAATAAATTAATCCATCTTTAGGTGGTGAGTCCTGTGAATTGTGCTCGGAGGGGTTGGATTAATGTTGATATCGACACCATTGCCTGTGAATCATGTGGGGCACGTCTCCTTTTTTCTACTCCTTCAGCTTGGGCACAGCAACAAGGCAAGTCATGGTTTTCTTTCAATTTATTGCTATTTAAGAGTGAATTTAAAATTAATCTTCTCCATGGTTCTTTGATGGTTTATCAAAGTAATGCTATGTACGGATGTTATCTTATTTAATTTTTGTATTGTGTGATATTAGTTGAAAAAGCAGCTATGGTATTTAGCTTGAAGCTGGAAACTGGGCATAAACTACTTTGCCCATGGCTTAACAATTCATGCAGCGAAGAACTCGCACAGTTTCCACCTACACCAAGGGCTGTATTGGTTGAGGATTACAAGGAACGCTGTTCTTCTTTATTTCAGCTTTCAGCTCTTCCAGTGATTTCGCCTGTAGCAGTTGATAATATGAGAAGCCCTCAACTGGAGATATTCCTAAGAGAATTTTCATCTGATGAGTGTCATGTATCTGCTGAGACATCTTGGACAGAAAACCTCGGAAACAAACCTGACTCAGTTTCTTGCATCTTATATTATCAGGTTTGACAGTACAATGCTTGCAAATTCTAAAAGTTCTGATGCTGATAATGAAAGTTTTCTAAATAAAAAATGCGTAACTTAAAATCTCTAACACAGTCCATAAAATATGAATATTGTCATCCACTAATACAAAAAAGGCTCGCCCCCTGTGGCTTGTCTGTATGATATAATGTACATCCTGCTTTTATTTTCCAATTCTTTGTGTAATTTGTACTTAACTGTTCAAGTTTTAATACTTAGCCTATGATTAGCTCATGTTTGTAAACTGTTTATTAACACTCTAGACACTTTTTATTTACACATTTCGAGGGACTCACAAGTACTACCATGTTATCCACTACTTATTATAATTTAAATCGTTTATAAACACTTTCCAAATATGCTTTTTATATTGAGCCTTTATTTTTCCTTCTTGAACAAGATGGCTCCATATGATGACAATACCCATTGTTATAACATTTTCAGTGCAGTGTGTAATATTTGAAAAATGTGCAGGCACTGAAGCTTATAAGTTTATGTGGCTGGGAACCTCATATATTACCTTATATAGTTGACTGCAAGGGCGGACAAAACCAATCTATCAAAGATGCCAATTTTGCTACGTCTAACAGACAAAATCAAAGAATTAGTGTTTATTCTTTGTGTACTGATGGCAATGCGAAGGCAAATGAGGACAGTGAGGCTTCTGGTACCTTGCAGCTTGATCCTAATTCTGTTGTTCTGGATTGCAAGCTGTGTGGAGCTAGTGTTGGATTGTGGGCTTTCTCTACAGTCCCACGCCCTGTAGAATACTTAAAATTAGTAGGATTTACTGAAGTTAATGGTAGAAATGACTCTGCCCATGAGGAGAGCAGTGAACCTGGAAGTTCTTTGGGCAGTGAGATTAATACTGAAAGTAGGGAGGGTGCAGTAAATGCCGTTACAACTGTCTCCACATCACTAAATCAAAGATCGCAAAACTTAAGTTTCACGATTGCTGGTGGCCCTCCACCAACAAAGCAGAATTATAGAGCAATGATATCTTTGCCTGTCATTGGACAGAGTTTAAGGGCAAGAATTTCAGCTGAGTCTGTGCATGAAGATCATGTAATTGATAAGAGTTTGTTGCAACCGGGAGCAAACCAAGATATGTCAACAGTGGATAAAAATATCGACAAGGAAACTTCTTTAACAAGTAAACCTGATTTGATCCCAGAAAACTCATTAATAGTACCTCAAACTGTTGCAGAAGTTGCCGTTGTAGATGAAAACTTGCCAAATAATGAAACCGTGAGCTATTCAGCAGTTGGTGATGATAGGCTTCATGCAGGAGAATTTTCTTGCTCAGCCCCAGAGGATAATATTGCAAGTAGAAATGGTGAAGCTGGTGAGACTAATGGAGAAATGCTGGCTGAAGACAGTGAACTAGTGCCAATCGTGCAGCCTGTAAAACATAAAAGTGCTTCCTGTAGCACAAGTAAGTTCATTTCTATTTACACGTATTTTCAAACTTGATTCTTGGTATGAATTGAGTTCCTTTTTACCTTTAATTACATGAATGGGCTTATATTATTGTCTAAAAATCACATTGATCAAAGCTGCAAGAATTATGTTTTCGCTTCGTGGATATATTCTTTTCTTTTCCAGCATATTACTTCATATTTTTTTTCGAAATAATTCTACTGTCTTGCTTTCTGTCAAAATATATGCTTCTAACATAATGAACTCAAACTGTTGCCGTGTTGTTTAATCTAATTTATTGCTGAACTCTTTTTCCATAAATGAAGCAATTATGCAACTGGATTTCATGAAGATGTTTGAGTCTTTGTTATCTTTGATCTGTGTAGTTGGATCCTCCGCTTTTTCAAGTATAGATAAGCTATTCATAAATCTAATCTCTGGTTATGTTTATACCAAGCTTTCTTGCTTTTGATTATGAAGATTTGTGAGGTTGCTTATGATGTCCTGTAGGTGAATATCAAGAACTGCCATCATTTGACAAAGCAATGGAGTTCAATCCAATCAAGCAGCATAGGCATTTTTGCCCCTGGATTATGTCAAGTGGAAATTCTGTTCCTGGATGGTTACAAACACTATCTGCTTTACAAGGTCACTCCTTGTGCAACAATGCAACTTCATCTTCCTCGTTTCAGGTAAAATGAAAAATTTACATCTTGGTTAATTAGAAAAGTACCATTATTTATTTAATTTAATTTTTTTTTTTTTTTTGAGAAAACGGAGAAACATAGAGGAGCTCCTATTTAAAATTACTTGAGAAATGAATGCAAAAATTAAAGGTTCCATCCAAGTTGCAGTCGTTAAAAGGAATAACGTCTCTAGAGCAAACCTCAACCCTATACACTGTTCTGGGATAGACTGTTAAGTTCAGACGGTTAATTAGTTATATTATAGTATAAACCTAGAAAACCGGTTACCAGAAATCTTCATCACTATAAAATTGCAGTATGGAAAATATTAATACCAACTTTACATGGATTCAAGAGATTGCTAATAAGTTCGTGTTCTGAGTTGCATTGTCTATTGACATTGTTTGTGGTTTTGCGTATATGTTTTTTTTGATAGGTCTTTTGTGTATATGTAGTAGTTGAAAAACTGCTATGATGGTTTATTTCTGTGGTTCACAACATTTGCATGTTAGCCTGATTGATAGCACTATGTTTTTGAACTAAGCTGACTGATTATCATGGTGACAATTTGATGGTGATGGTTAAGAGTGTTTTTCACCTTGATGGTCATGAGTCTTGTTGTGGATAAGTTTTTTGTTAATGTTACTGCGGAAAGGAAAGGAGGAAAAGAACGAGCGAGAGAGCGGCTTATAGATTATTTTTAATGTTTTTGGATTCAAAATTTGTCAATACATTTTGATTTATTTAATTGCTTCAAATTTAAATGTAATTAAAGGATTCTTGAATACATGGGGAAAATATTAGATTCTTTTGTCAGCTATGGCAGTAGAAAAACTCTGAAATTTTGTCAGGATTGCTGCACATGATAAAACTTTTGTTGCAAAAGTGCACATAATAATGACTGAACTGTGGTTATGGCATGAATCTTGCTTATGTAATTATTAGTTCATCATGTGTTGATTGTTTGTATTTTTGTTACTGCTGTACAGGTCGATGATCCAGTTGCTTCTGTGAAAAAGCTTTTCACACCTCGCACTGCTAAAAGAACCAAATTTGCTAGTACAAGTTAAAGCATGATGCTAGTTTATCAATGTTATCGGTTGCTAAAATGGGTTAACAATGCATCTCGATCTAAGTCACCACCAGTTGCGTATCTGCACTTCAAATGATCAATCCCTAGTCTCGTTCAATGGACATATATGTTGCCTTATTTTTATTCCCTTCGACCGTCTTGCAATTTTGTTTCTTTAGAGGGTGAAAATGTTGACATTATTTAGGATTTTGCGATCAATGATTATATGTGGAGATGAGTTCTAATCTCCCATATGTTCAGCATAGTGCAATCGAATAGTTGTGATGACAATACAATGAAAACAATAAAGTAAGGTTTGAGTTTGTTCTTCGCGACAGCATTGAAGTGTAGAATAGGATTAGAATAGTATTTGCTGGGTTTCCACGAGGCTTCAATATTTATTAGGCTAATATTTGCACAGGTTACCTAACCCTCGTAAACCCGTCAACTGTAGTGAGCCAAAAACTATGGAACTTGGGTGGTTTTTTCCTTTTATTTATTATTTATCTTGAATGATTGAATCATTACAGGTAGTATGCCCCTGGCCAATCTGCATTTTTTTTTACCCTGTAAATCTTCCTCAAACCAGGCCTGGGCAGAATAACATAGCAAGAACTAGTAGAAATTATTGCCGTATTGGGGCCAAACTATCATCCTAAAGCAGCTAAGAATTTCATAGTCAGCATATAATTAATTGATCCTGAGCAAAGCGTTTGTGTTAACTGTATTATCTGCATTTGAGAAGGCTAAACAAAGTGAAAAAAAAAATGGAGGATGATTGTTGTCTGTTAGATTATATAAATTTAAAATCTCATCAATAGTTCATTTTTCTATGCTCAAGTGTAGAATGCGAAAATATTGAATTGTAGTTAATAGCTGGAAAGTTCATATCAACTCGTACAAATTCAGAAGGTTATCGGCCATTTTAAAACATATTCAATTGCAACACATGCCTTGGTCGCTAAAAATATTTTGCAACGTGATACATACATTCTACGACTACAATCTTTGTTACTAAAAGAGTTAGTTGAACAGTGTGCCAGAGGTAAAACAGACTTTGAGGCTTCACAGTTTGATGGGGAAAGCCTTGAGAGGCACCGACTTCTGCAATGAAAGCCCAAACTTCTCACTTATGTCAACTTCTTCAGGTTTCATTCCTTTTTCGAGTTTCCAGTCGAAGCTATGAATCAAAGTTGCCACCATGAGATGCACCATTCTGTGAGCCAAAGGCAATCCTGGACAAATCCTCCTTCCAGAACCAAACGGAATGAGCTTGAAATCTTGGCCTCTGAAGTCAATTTCACGGTCTAAGAATCGTTCAGGCTCAAATGAGTCTGGATTTAACCAAAGGCTTGGATCTCTACCAGTTGCCCATACGTTAACAAGTATTTGTGCATCTTTAGGGATTGTATAGCCATCGATTTCTGTATCAACTTCTGCCTTGCGAGGTAATAAAAAGGGGCCAGGAGGATGGTACCTAAAGGTTTCTTTTACCACTGATTGCAAATATGGAAGTTTGGAGATGTCCGATTCTTCAACTTGTTTGTTTCGTCCAACAACAGTCCAGAGCTCATTTCTAGCTTTCGACATTTTCTCAGGATTGCGTATTAATTCAGTCATTATCCATTCCACGGTGCTCGAAGTCGTGTCTGTTCCTGCAATGAATAAATCCTAGTGTGCAAGAAATTAGTGATCTATAATAGCTAACCATTCAATATGAGTTCATTATTCTTTTCTGTAGACCTTTACTATTTTTCAAAAACAGAAGAGGTCGACTATAAACTTGTTTTACTCACCAAAAGTAAATGTTTTAGAATATCCAAGGTTAATTCCGATTCGTTTGTTTGGCTGTAATTCAGGATGGCTTCAAGTAAATCGTTTCTCATTGAATGATCCAGCAACTCGCTTCTCAACTCCAACCGTTGATTGATCAAATCATCAAATATTACAAATACTTTGCTAATGTGACTTTTGGATTTGTGCAGAATACCTTGTGGGTCGATGAATTTGAGAATTGGGAAGAAGTCTGCAAGATTAGGAACCCCTCCAACTTCCATTAAACCCCGTACAAGTTCCTTCGTTTCTTGAGAAGAATTGGAATTAAATTGAGCAAAATCAACTGAGAAAAGGGTGGCTGACACGAGATTAAGTGAGGTGATAAACGCGGCACCACCAATATCAACTACTTGATCATTAATGCAACAGTCATGCACATAGTTGCACAATTTCTTCAATTTTTCTTGACGAAGACTCTGACTTGCATCAAGTCTATGTGATGAAAACATTTGTTCTTTACAAATTTTACGAAGATTTCGCCACTGGTTAGCCACAGGCAACCAGGCCACAGACTTCTTGAAATGATCATATGCTGCTGCTGCTGCTGGAATGGTTCGAGAAGAAAGGACTTGATCATGTTTTTGTAGTACTTGTCTGGCAATATCTGGTGACGAGACGACGATTGTTTTTCTGCTCCCTAACTTTAGGTACATGAGAGGACCGTAAGTTTTGGAGAGTTTGGTTAGTGATTGATGGGGTTTTTTGCCAAGTTGAAGAATGTTACCAATTATTGGAAAAGGGAAAGGTCCCGGAGGTAACTTGCCGGATCTCTGGAGCCCTGGATTTGATCTCAAGACACGCCATACTACAAAAGATAATACTACGAGGAAAAATGTTAGAAAATCCATTGATCTTTTCCTTTGTTCCTCTTCGTATGAGACTCCCATGAATTTTATAGCTGCAAATTATGTTCCATGTTTTTCAGTACTAGTCAAAATCATTGCCGTTTAGTCTCTCGGAAGACAAGTACGAAAGACAAGAATTTCGTCTAATACTTGATTTTTTATGTTGATATGGCTCTATTAGGGTGTCGGATTTATCAGGGAGAACTGGAATTCGAACTCGAGTTTATGGAACCTTCGAACTATGTTATAAGATAAGTTAGTTAATTTTAGAGTCAAGACGTCGTACAATATATTTTAGGATCATTAAAAGCTACAATAATTTTATAATTGCACGATGCAGAAGTTAATAACATTATTCAATTAATATATTTAACTTTGTGCAAATGCCAAACAAACGACTACAAGTTAATGCTAGACCTTAAATTAACCTTTGCAGCACTTTCGATGTAGTTGGCATATAATTCAAAAGGTTGTCACCACCAATCTTTCAATGTATCTTTACTATATGAAAGATTAGAGAAATATTTTTTTGAACGATAATGACCTCAATATTATTTAATAATTCCTAACTCTCTGTTTTAGTCTCCGTTTGATTTGGCTAAAATAAAATTTTAAGTAAAATTTGATAAAATATGACAAAATGTACAACTGTAAATTTGATAAAAGTTATGGATATTATAAAATGTACTATTAAAAATAAGTTTTTACAAAACTGGGTCAACACATGGGCAGATTTAAGTGGTGTCATGTGGAGGTGAAGCTGAACCCTCCAATTTTTTTTTTTAAAAATTTTATTATCTTTTCTTCTTTTTCTTTTTGTGGAGTACGGTTCTTTCATAATTAACCTAAGTGTAAAAAATCTCAGTGCTCATTATATTTTCAACATTATTTTTTAATTGTCGTTGAACTTTATTATTATTATTTATTTTTATAGTAATCATACTCTAAAAGTTATTTTTTTTTTTTTAAATAGTTGTTGGACTTTTATTTTTTAACATATGGTTACTGTTATTTCCATATTATTTTTAAAAAAAAATTAACAATTTCATTTTTCATGTTATAGAAATCGTTAATTTTGAGCAAAAGAAATCAAGAAAATTTTTAATACCTTCATATTTTATATCTCGAAATATTTTCCTAGCTTCACATCCATGGGTGTATTAGCCAATTAAGTGATCAAACTCTTCTATTGAGAAAGTAAGGGTTTTATTTTATCTGTTAAGAGTCAACAATGGACTTCCTTGTTTGTAACTCAGAACAGAAGTATGCATTTAGCTATCAAACCTTCTTGGAACCATAGAACTGCTGAAATCTTGCTTTTACAGGATTTGAATACTCATTTTGACCATTTTTAATACCAAACCTCTCTCGTGTAATTCCATCAGAGGGAATCCACAATCTCCAGGTAAAGAATGAAATTGTAGGAGGAATAATATTGTTCCAGATCTGTTCTTTTGCTGAATGGAAGATCTTTCTCTAAGCAAGTCATAGCATGATGGAGTTTCAAATACCTGCAATAATCAAATACCTTAGTTATATTTTACACTGAATTCATTCTACTGATAATATTGCAAACATGTTTCTCTAGTTGTTACACCACCGTCTATTACATTGTTTCAGCACCAGCGTCTTGCAGTTAAGCAACTGTATATTCAACGACAACACATGCCAGGTCGCTGAAAGTACTAAAATATATAGCAACGAAATATACACATTCTACAACACAATGTTTGTTGCTGAAAGACTGACTCAACGACTAATAGAGTCTGCAAGGGAAAACAGACTTTTGGGTTTCACAGTTTGATTGGGAAAGCCTTGAGAGGAACTATCTTCTGTAGTGAAAGACCAAATTTCTCACTTATGTCAACTTCTTCGGGTTTCATTCCATTTTCGAGTTTCCAGTCGAAGTTATGAATCAGAGTTGCCACCATGAGATGCACCATTCTATCAGCCAAAGGCAATCCTGGACACATTCTCCTTCCCGAACCAAATGGAATGAGCTCGAAATCTTGGCCTCTGAAGTCTACTTCACGGTTTGGAAACCGTTCGGGCTCAAATGAGTCTGGATTTAACCAAAGGCTTGAATCTCTACCAGTTGCCCATACGTTAACAAGTATTTGTGCATCTTTAGGGATTGTATAGCCATTGATTTCTTTGTCAACTTCTGCCTTGTGAGGTACTAAAAAGGGGGCAGGAGGATGATACCTAAAG
>CAIGRM010085690.1:0-18785 GCA_903798335.1 Fraxinus albicans | reverse complement strand
CGCCTCATCACAGGGCCGGCCCTGAAAGTAGGCCTAGTCAAATTAAAACAAGATAAATTAAGTGAAGGAATACTATTCAACTATTTTTTATTTTAACTTTCCCGACGTTTGTCTAAACTCTGAAGATTTTTCATTCACAAAAGTCCAGGGAACTTTGTCCATTATTTCAATGGCAAAACACTTGTAGACATCATTTGTTGAATTTTTCATGAAACTTAAACTTTATAAATTATTATGAATTGTCAAGATCTCCATGTCAAATTATCAAGAAAAATTAATTAATACGGAACATACATTGATCCACTGATTTGTATCTTAAATAATGAATCTTGAATTTTAATATTTAAATATTGATTTCTTGTTTTCAACTTAATTGCTCCAAACCTTCTTCTTGATTCTTGATTGTAATTCTTGATTGTAGATTGTGGGTTTTGGATCTTCCTCTTTAATATGCTTCCTCTATTAATTATTATGTTGATGGGATAACACAAAGAATGCCAATTGCATATGAATTGTAGACCATAACTCTATATATAATTTCCATACGTATTCGGCACATCGTCAATTACAAACCATAATGGATTCAGTCTCTATACATATAATTCGGCCCACACTTTATTTAGATGTCCAAAACTCAACTACTTAATTCTTTGTTAGATCACTTTAATTTTGGACTTAACTTTAAGATAGTTTTTGTACGCAATTAATTATATGTTGGCCCACA
The DNA here is from genome assembly GCA_903798335.1 of Fraxinus albicans. Taxonomy (NCBI): domain Eukaryota; kingdom Viridiplantae; phylum Streptophyta; class Magnoliopsida; order Lamiales; family Oleaceae; genus Fraxinus; species Fraxinus albicans. The sequence goes on along the minus strand of CAIGRM010085690.1, from coordinate 18,061 downwards.
TGACAAACTAAATAATTTCCCAATCTCCCACTTATGCTACATATGTTACCTCATAATTGTGTATAATCTTATGAACTCAAAACTTTTGCTATCATAATCAAAACCATCTCCAAACAATCTCGTCCATTGATTATATCAATATAGGTTCAAAGTGGTTTTCGTTACAAATATCATAACTAAACTCTCAATGATCACGTAAATCAACACAATCAAATGACATAGATCAAGTGTGGATATGTAGCATGGAAATTGCATATAATATGATCCAAACATGCATATTCCCAACTGGTTCTACCTTATTTTTTAATTAAATCAACCATAAACTTTAATCAGAGTATAACTGAACTGAATACTTTATTTCTAAAATAAACCGAAATAAACTTGAATATGCACAACAAAAAAATCATATGTCAGAAAGACAACATCCAAAATTACAAACTCCCACTAAGCTAGCATATCACCAAAATTTACAACACCCATGTAAGCGATGTGCTCATTAAAGACCTAGGGTGATAGACCTTTTGTGAATGGGTATGCTATCATGGAGTTTCTCTCAATATGTTCTATAGTAACCAGAACACTCTAAACTCTTTCTTTAACAACTAGGAATTTGATGTCTATAAATTTAGACATTGTTGAACTCCTATTGTTATTTGAATACAAGACTGATGACTTATTGTCACAAAATAATTTAAGTGGTCTTTCAATTCCATGTATAATCCACAGCCCGGTGATAAAATTCCATAACCATGTTCCTTGATTGGATGCATCATAACACGCTACAAGCTCCGCTACCATGGTTGAAGAAGCTATAAGTGTCTGCTTAACACTCTTCCAGGATATAGCTCCTCCAGCCAGCAGGAAGACATAGCTCGATGTTGATCTCCGATTGTCTTGACATTTAGCAAAATCAGAATCAGTATAACCAATGATCTCCAATTGGTCTGATTTCCTATATGTGAGCGTGTAATATTTTGTTCTCTATAAAAATCGCATAACTCGCTTAGCTGTCTTCCAATGATCCATCACATGGTCACTTAAATATCTACCCAATATTCCAACAATGAATGCTATATCCGGACGCATGCATACCTGAGTATATATATATATATATATATATATATTAAACTCTCAATTGCTTAAGCACGGAGAATTCTTTGTATCTCACTTAAAGGTCATTCTTAGGATATTGATTGAGATTAAACTTGTCTTCTTTAGCAATAGGGGTATCACATAGTTTACAATCTTGTATCCCAAATCTCTTAAGTACTGTGTTGATATAGCTCTTTTGTGATAATCCAAGAATACCATGAGAACGATCTCGTTTTATCTAAATCCCTGATGCAAAAGAGGTGTCACCAAGATCTCTCATCTCAAAATTCTTTGATATAAATCTCTTGATTTCGTGCAATAAGCCTATATCATTGTAGGCAAGTAATATGTTATCAACATACAATATTGGAAAATATACTTACTCCCACTGAACATGTGGTATACACAATCATCAACCACATTTATCTCAAATCCAAATGAAATGATTATTTGATGAAATTTGTGATACTATTGACAGGAAGCCTCTTAAACCCATAAATAGATTTCTTTAATTTGAAAACAATTTTCTTTGAGTTTCATGACACAAAGTTTTCCGATTGCACCGTATATATTGTCTCATCAATGTCATCATTGAGAAACGTCGTCTTTACATCCATATGATGTAGCTCAAGGTCAAAATGTGCCACAAGTGCTATTATAATCTTGAAAGAGTTTCATTAAAAGCTCTTTGCAACAAGACGAGCCTTATATCTTTCCACATCCTTCGAATCCCTCTTTGTTTTATATATCCATTTACAACCAATGAGTTTCGTACCTTCAGGCAAAGGGCACAAGTTCCCCAAACATCAGTCTTTCATAGACTTTATTTCCTTATCCATGACATCAGTCCACTTTTGGAAATTATTACTTTTCATTGTTTGATGAAAGTTGATATGATCTTCTTCCATCAATCCAATGCAATCCTAATGTTCTTGAATAAATACTATAAAGTCATCTGAAATTCTATTTCTCATTTCTCTAGTAGATCTCCTTAATGTCATTTGTTCTCCAGGTTGTTGAGTTTGTTATTCTGGAACAATCTCTTCATTGTTTATGGAGGTTTTGGAATATTGTCTCCATCCAAAATTACTTCTTTAATAAGATCTGAAGCAAGAATTTGTCACTGATTCTGATCATTGTCAATTGCAATATGAGGGATGTTTATATGCTCCCCCTCAAAGATAAAATCCCTTACTTTATGTCCCCCCTTCCCCCTCCCACAAACTTCACATCCTCAAAGAACCAGACATTTCCCATTTCAAAAATTGATTTGGTAGTGGGATCATAAAATTTGTAACCACTTGAACTTTTAGAGTATTCAATAAAATAGCAATTGATAGTTCTGAAATCCAGTTTCTTTTCCGATGGCCTATAAGGTCTTGTCTCAGCTGGACAATCCTAAATGTGTAAGTGCTTTAAACTGGATTTTTGCCTGCCCAAAGCTCATAAGGGGTTTTGACAATTTCTTTGCTTGTAACTCTATTAAGAATATAAGGTTTTTAATGCTTCTCCCTAGAGATATTCTGGTAAGGTGGAATGACTAATCATACTCCTTACATGTCCTTAAGTGTTCTATTTTGTCTTTCAAAAACACCATTCATGCTAGGAGAACTGACATGGTGTACTGTGGGACGATTCCACATTCCTCTAGGAATTCAGCAAAAGGCCCTAGACGTTATTCTCCTGATCCGTCATATCTGTCATAGTATTCACTACCACAGTGACGTGTTTTATTCTTTTATCGAGTTGATTTTCAACTTCAGCCTTATAAGCCTTGAACACATCCAGTGATTGGAATTTCTAATGAATGAGATACAGGTAACCATAATGAGAATAATCATCTATGAACGTAATAAATGACCTTTGACCATTCCAAGAAGCTGAATGAAGTGACTCACATACATCCGTATGAATTAGTTCCAAGACGTCCGAAGTTCTATTGGCACCTAATCTCCTCATGGTTGTTTGTTTTCCCTTAATGCGCTTACACAAATACTTAAGTCTGAAAAATCAAGGGAATCAATAATTTCTTCCAATACAAGTTTTTCAATTCTCTTTTGAGAAATGTGACTTAAACGCTTATGTCATAATGAAACGGAATTCTAATTGGTTAATTTACGTTTAACATCCTGTAAAGTCACATGAAATGTTTCATTATAAAAGGCAACAAAATTAAGCAAGTATAGATTATCATATATAGATAAAGAACTAGTACCCACAAGATTTAAATCAAGAAAAAGACTAAATTTATTATTTCAAATGAACAAGAATAACCATATTTGTCCAATATAGAAATAGAAACTGTCTTTAATAATAATCTAAAATTCTCTATAGTCTTTACTTCAACTGATTTGCCGTCGCTCGCATAGATGAAACTTTCAGCATAATTTGACTTTCGCCTATTCAGACAACCCTGCATAGACACACTTATATGAGTAGTGGCACCGAAATCAATCCACCAAGTATGTCTAGATACCAAAACAAAATTAACATCAGAGCAAACCAAAGGGAAAAAGTACCTTTCTTTACACGCCAAGCGTGATATTTGGTACAATCCATTTTGAAGCATCCCGGGATTCCAAAAAAGTAACAGTTGGATGATTCATCATTTTCAAGCTTTTGTTGCTTCTTTGAGCTGGACCGGGTGCAACTTCCTAATTATTTCTTTTCTTGAACTTGCACTTTCAGTCCTTTCTTACTTTAACATCTCTTCTTCTTGCACACAGTATGAAATGAGCTCATTTAGAGTCCACTTCTCCTTTTGACAGTTATAATTGACCTCGAATTGGTTGTATTGTGCAAAAAGAGAAATCAAAACCAAATGCACGAGTAAATTATCAGATAGCTCAAGATTTAGTGCCTTCGATTTTGAAGTAATATGAGACATCTCAATCATGTACTCCAGAATATTTCTCTTACATTTATACCTTAGTGAAACGAAGTTCTCCAAAAGTGTACTAATTTCAGCCTTATCGTTTTTCGTAAAACGTTTTTCAATTTCATCAAAAAATTCCTTGGCATTAGTTACTTTGTTGAACATAGCGCCCCTGAATGATTCTCGAATACAACTTATCGAAGTCTCTTTTTTCATCAACGGAACTTTTATCCCTAAGTACAGTAGTCCTTAACACAAGGTCTAAGTTCATGCAACCAACAACGATCTGTACGTTCTCTTTCCAGTGCTTAAAGTTGGTTCCATTTAGTACGGGAATAGAGTTGATGTTTGCAGAAGCAAAAGAGTTAACTGAATAGAGAACAAAGCCAAAAAAATATGTTCACATTAGAATCCGTATTAAAAGTTAATTAATTCAAATAATAGTAAACCACATCACAAGAGACCGAGTACAACTTTGATGTTTAGTTTTTGGATAGAAATACCAACTTGTAAGTGATACTCTTGGTATAGTAATCAAATTTTGATAATAAATTATGTCAAACAATAAACCTTATTTGGACCGATTTATTTTTTTACATAAAACAAAATCTTACAATTGTCACATATTTATTACCATAAGTTTGCATGTAATTCGGCCAAATATTTACCTTCATTTGGGCCAGTGAATATCCGCTTGAATTACAAACACATAACCTTCCTATTATTCCAAATAAATTAATCAAGACGAGATGTTACTATTGTAACATATTGATTCAATTTATTTATTTAGGAAAATTAGTGGTCCAAAAGAAATTTATTTTAATACCAAGATTTGAATTTTAATTGTTAATTCTCAATTCTTTTACTCCCTTTATGGTTTTCTAAGGCCGAGTCGCCATGGCCCGTGAAACCACTATATTTGAGTCATCAAAGAATTTTTTTCCAAATTGTTCTTTCATGTCAATCAAAACAGTTTTGTTTTTTAACAAAAAATGTTCTCCAGCATGTATAAATCAATTCATCCTATTGAAATCAAAAACAAGTTGCGACCAACCAATGATGGAAAGTCAAACGAGATAGAGATTGGAAGTGATGGGTGCCCGAGAAACAGAAATTCCGGTGCATGATTTAACTGGGTATATAAATATTGATTTAACATTCGTCGCCGCCATCTCTATGGTGTCACTTCTATCAATTACTAATCGTTGACACGTGCGTTGCACAAATTTTGTGTTTATTGTGTTTTTATTAGTGTAAAAATTGTAGATATTAAAAAAAAGTAGTTTAAGATTTACTGGATTATTCAAGAGTCTTGAGAGTATATTATTGTTTCGCTAATACTCCATCTAATAAGGTGATTATTTCAAAAGTTGATACTACAGCATAGAGAAGCGTGCCATAAATAAAATTGAAAACATTACATGTATTTAGATGATATGCATAAAGATTGCAGGTTTACAGGAGTACGGATTATTTGATTATTATAAATATGAAACACCATTGAAATAAAAGAGAAACAACAATCTCAATAAAATTCAATTTCCCAATATAAGTGCATGAAAAAAGTACTAAAGGTGAAAAATTATACAATTAAATATTAGAAAATTAAGCAAAAGAAGAACACACAATATGGAATGAGCCAAAATAATTTATGAGAAATAAGTTTTAGCACCTTAGGAAAAATAATTAACACACCTGTTAGCATTCTCCATCACATTTTGTGCCTCAGGCAGTTTAGTTTCTGCCACAATAGCCAACTAGGTATACATCTTATCAAATGAATTTTTCAACCCATATAAGTTGACGAGATTAGAAACTATAAACATTATTAAAATAAAAAGGAAAATATTAGAAGAAAGTACATTTTAAGCAAATTCGTTGAATATTTCAGACAATGTTCCACTTTTTTGGTATCTACAAAATCAGTCTTCTTGCGCTTAAACATTAATTAAGCAGATTAATCAGCAGTTTTAGCCTATAACTCAAAATCACTCATTTTCTAGAATGAGAAGACCCATGTGATTGATGGTCATATGGCTACAAAGTAAGAATATCAACTTATAACTAAATTAGAATTTAAACAACAAATATGTAAAACTTAAATAAAACAAATAGTTTTGGAAGCTGTCGTTAATAAAAAGTTGTTTAACAACTTCTTTTTCTAAACTCAACTATAAGTAAATTATTAACTTTTTGAACGATATGTTAAAAAAAAATAGCATATCTAAGCTTATCTAGCACAAAAAACTTTTTAAACCTTAGCTAAACAGGCTTTCAATTAGTAAGGAGAAAAAGAAATATTATAAGTAAACAGTAAATATTTTAAATACTCACTCATTATTTGCACAAGTGAATGTGTACTTGTACTTCCTTCTTTTATGCTTCTTTGCAACATTATCTTACGAGTAAATTCGTTTTCAAAGCCAAAATCTAGNTTTTATGCTTCTTTGCAACATTATCTTACGAGTACATTCGTTTTCAAAGCCAAAATCTAGAATTGCATATTCCTTTGAAACAAGGGTGCAGCTGTCCTTGATAAGCCGTCTCAACAGTTTTAAATTCAGGTCAAGATTCTTATAGAATAAATTTAGCAGAAAACTATTAGTTTATATATTTTTTCATAATTTATTTATTTGTTTATTATTGTTATGCAAATGATTCGCCGCTTCGAAGCGAGGATCGACCTATCCAGTCAGGTCGTGGTAGTCGAGGGAACAGCGGGGCCAACGCCCCCGAAAGGCGGGGGTTGAGGGGATAGCGCCCTTCGTGGGGGCTCGGGGGCAACGCCTCCGAAAGGAATTCTGATTTTCATGTATTTGTTGAAGAGATATAATTAATTTATTAGCAAATCTAACTTAAATTTCAACTTATCCTACTATTATAAATACAAATAGTACATAGCAAATTATTAATAAGTAAAATTATATTTAGTTTGTGTAAAATGTGTATCGCTTAAATTTAATATCAAGAAAAAGAAGAGTCAATTTGAAAAAAAAAAAAAGGAAGACTTGAAAAAAAATCTTGTGCGGAGACATACCTTCGCACTGCGGAGACAGTCTCCGCGCACAGGAGACATGCCTCCGCACCGCGGAGAGTGTCTCCACACGGAGACACGGTGGACGAAGAATTTTTTAATTAAAATTAATTATTAGAGTGCTAATAATTAAGATTCATCATGTTTGCATCTCCGATCTCACATGTGATCAATCATTTTCTTTTGGTTATATTGTAGTGATTCTTTTTTATTATCCACCTTGTGTTTCAATGCCAATTTTTCTTTTCCTTTCAGAAGTATGTTTCACAATCTTTTTTGCATCTCTACATGTTGATTTGCTGCTTCAACCTTTTCAACATTCCTCGACATACTTGATTTGTTAGCAGAATTACTTAAAGCTAGCCCATTTCTGAAGCAAACTTAAACATGGAACTATATGACCTTGTTCCTAATATAATCAAATTTCTCTGTTTTGCATCTTTGACAAGAGATGCACATGTTTAATATGTCTGTAATGTCCTTGAATTACCCAAAATCCATAAAGAAAGTTTGACCGGAAACATTCATCCGCCTAACATCAGCAACAAATCCAAGATTGCTAGAGTTAATCCTGGGTGCTTCAGATCCAGCTGCTCTAACTATTGAAGGCAGCGGGATATCAACTTCCCGGCCTTGAGAGCCATCAACTGTATTAAATTCTATTTCAGCAGTAAAAGCAGATCCAAATGAACCAGAAAAGCATATTGGGGAAAAAAAAAGATGTGACATAAAACTGGAGGACCGGAGGCGTGAAGATCTGGGAAATAAACAGTAACATCTCATTAGGTTACTGTTGCATCTACAGTAGATGCAATAGTAACCCAAAATTGTCATTTTTATTATAGTAGGATGTTACTTCTTTTACCTATGAAAAAATATTTCTTTTATAGTAAGTTAAAAATTTATTTTCAAAGTGCGTTGAGAGAAAAGTAGAATAAGCTACATCTTTTTTATACAAATTTTGTAAGGAAACACGAATTTAATCCAATTTTGTAAATTGAAAAAAGAAAAAAGATTAAGCTCAATTTTTTTACCTAGTCGTTGCCCAATTTAATGCTTAAAAGGTGAGGCTTCTCTTGATTCTACCAACGACGGGCAGATTGAAATTTAATATAGATATTGGAATTTGAGTAGTTATCTGTTATAAATGGTGGTTGGTGGTGTTGGTTTGTACCTAGGGATGGCAAAAAAGCTCGCCGGCTCGGCTCGGCTCGGAAAAGCTCGTGTCGGGCCGGCTTGGGCTCAGTTACACCGAGCCAAGGCTCAGGCCGAGCCTCATTTTTTTTGATTGGGATTTGCTCGGCTCGGGCCCAAAAAAGCTCGAGTCGAGCCCAAGTTTTTTATTTAAAAAATGAAAATTGAAGTCTAAAGTAGCAAGTGACTAATCAAATCCAAAATAAAACTTGAAATTTTAACGACGACTCACCAAGTTAATGGATTTTTGCTCTGTGGTTTTTTTATGAAAGCATAGAGGTTTCTCAGTGTTTTTTACTGGGTCGATCACATATTCTATCTAATAGAGTGATCTAGATCTATATTTTTTGCTTTTTGAATTTCACCACTTTTCCTCGATGACTCAAACCATATCACTAACGTGGCAAGGCTTTGCTCTAACTACGTGAGATAGGCCTTTATCTCGTTTATTTCATTATTAATAATTTCTTCTAACGTGATTTTTTACTTTATATGTCTTAAGCCCTTGTTTGGTGAGGACTAAAATCAGATTATCAAGATTCCAACAACTCGGAGAAGAAAAAGGAAAGGAAAAAAAAAAGGAAAATGCCTTGGTGGAAAACACTAGGACTACCATCAAATTCCGATGATTCAGACAAACTAGCCATGGTAGCAACTGGGTAAAGATCATCTAAAATCTAAGTATTTTGTCATTTTCTATGACTTATCTGTCGTCTTACAAAATAATTGATAAAGTGCTGCTTTATTAAAGTATATTTCACTTTATTAAAAGTTGTGTGTTCACTTGTGTAATAATTGTACTCAAGTCTGGTATGCTTTTAAAAGTTTTTTGTTCGTTTATTGTACTAGTCCATGTTATTATGTCGGTTGGTCTAATATTGAGGGGGACTCTCTCTATAAAAGGAGCTCTCCTCCTTCATTCTAAAATAATAGAAAAATTAGAAATAAAATATTGAGTTCCTTAAGATCATGAGTTTCTAGAATCTTTTCTGTTTCTCATTGGAATCCAGAATACTAATACTAGTTTTAAACAGCCATGATAAGCCAACATTTTGAACAATAACAAAAGTATGCTATGTTATTGCTTCTCTTGAGGATCCTAAGCATCGAAAATTGTTTATGCAGACTAAACAATTCACTAGGGAAAGTTGCAATACTAAGAGTCAGCCCTGTATTTGTATGCCTTAAATTTGGCTGTTATTCGTGGGCTAGAATACTTGGGTTGCTCTTCTCTCTAGTTGGTATCAGAGCCATTTTTTTCTGTTGGATTTCATGCACTATTAAAACAAAGTATTATTTTGATGGTACAGGTGAGAAAATGTCTTCCCTAATGACTTTTGGAAATCCTTCACAACATCCTATTACTACTCCTACTCTATCTCGCCTTCCTATACTATCTCCATCCTCTTCATCTTCCTTTAGGAGTTCCACCTTTTTAAGATGGATTATCTTTATGAGATATCCTACCTAGATGAATCACATAAAATAATCCTATTTTTTGAAACACTAGGATTACATGGACATTAATAGATGAAGTTCTAAGATCTTTGAATTTTAAATAAAAATTTCAAATTTTTTCTCTCCAGTGAGAGAGCGGATAAATCTATTCAAAAAATCTTACAACTTCATTGTTTGAGTGAGAATGAATTATGGATAATCCTTCCAATGTTGTGAAGTTCTTTTTAAAAGCCATGAAACCATGATATTAGCATTAAAATAGATTGCAATTTGATGCAACTCAAGAAGATACCATAGAAAACACAAAAGTTCTTTTGAAAATTTTTCTTGAATAATAAAAATGATTTAAAATGGATATTCTGGATGAAAGCCAAGTTCATCGAGAAAATGGATCCCATTTTGTCTAATAACAATGGGCTAATATTTTAGCATGAGTTCCTTCGATCTTGAGTGGATAGTTCGATTTCTGATGAGAATTTGAAGTTTAGAAGGGAAGTTTTGAATAGGAAGATGTTGTGAAGATGAGTTCATGATACAGATGGTAATGATTTGTGATTGGATAGAAAGTTCTGTTCTAGAGAGTAGATTAGTTAAGAGATTGTGTTTGTCTTTAATGTGTTTGACCTCAAAGTAAAGTTGGAAAACCATTCCGTCAATCTCAAAAGTTGTGAGTTTGGAATCTACTTCTTTTTGAATTTCAACATTTGGGAAAATGCCGTCATGTCCATTTCTACCAGAAATTTGTGACAAATAAGGTGAAACTAAAAATTTTCAATTCGTTTTATTGTAAGAATATCTTTGAATGTAGAATGGTAATATTTTTCGGATTCTTTGAACATACCACTCTTGTAGCCACAAATTTTTCTCCCATCCCTTTTTTCTAGAAGCACTGCTCTCCTGTACAGATCACTTGCATCTATTTGTAAAATTTTCTTTCAATTAGTGGGAATTTTTAGTGCTGGAAGGTTGTGAACCTATTGTTTGATTCTTTTGATGGCGTGAGTTTGCTTGGATGACTGTTACGGAGGATTTTTCTTAAGCATTTCATGTAAAGGTTGTACAAAATGGGCCAGCTGTTTGAAAAAGTCAGTCATATAGTTTACTACGCCAAGAAATTGTTGAACTCGTCGGGAAATTTGAGGAGTTACTGGGTAATGTATGATTGGAGTGAATATCTACCATTTTTGATATGCATCCCAAGAAAATCAATTTTAGATACTGCAATGATCATCTTTTTTCTGTGATAACATGATCCTATGTTCTGTGGCAATTTCTGTGAACATCCGGAATAGTAAATCGTGGACATCCTCGTTCTCATAGAACAATAGGATATCATCAATATAAATTAATGTCGTTTTCACTAGTGGCTGAAAGATTTTTACCATCGCCTTTTGAAATAAGGAAGGTGCCGCCTTAATACCAAAATGCATAACTGTCCACTAGAAGTGTTAATTGGGTATACAGAATTTTATTTTGTGCCTATCTTCTGGTCTGACTCCCAGCTACCAGAAACCCGCCTTTATATCAAATTTAGAAAAGATCATTGCTTTGCCTGATTTGCGAACGTGATTTTTCTATCACGGAGAGAGAACTTATCATCTACAAAAAAATGATTTAATGACTTATAATCAATGACAAGTCTAAACTTCCTTCTGATTTGTTCACTTTCTTTGTTGAGCCATGCTAGTGGTACATCGGGATGTACATCACGGTTAGAGTCATGCTAGTGGTACATCGGAGTATACATCGCGGTGTACACCCCCCTCACATGGGTAAGGGGCTCACTCGAATATTTTATTCGAGTGGACCACTCCATGTGAGGGGATGTAGACCTTGATGTACACTTTTTGATGTACATCTAGCATTTTTCTTCTTTGTTAACATAGAATGCTTGGCACACTCATTGTGATGTAGTGAGTTCTATGAGTCATTATGACTGTAATTGCGCCAATTCTTTTGTGGCAAGCTCTAAATGTTGATGAGTCATTCCCATGTGACTTGCTTTTAAAAAATAGGAAAAAAAAATTGAGTTTACTTACAAATTAGTTTATTGAGAGAATGTATGGTTGATAATGAGAGAAAAAAAACGAATTTTTAGATAATGAGGCTCAACCAATTAACTTAAAAGTTCACTCAACTGGACAACGATTGTATGACCATGAGCTTATGTATGCAAAATCATTTTTCAAACTATCTACTTATTTAAGATATAATCATAACAAAAAAAAGTTACTTACACCTATGTAAGAAAAATCAAAGATCCTGAAACACGAAATTTTGTGACGATGTATTAGTGGTATATCTTAAGTAATTTTAAGTTTACTTACAACATTTATTGTATATTGATAATTCATACCGTGATTAAAAATGAAATTAAGAAACTTTTGATCACATCACTCGCCAGATCAATATTCATTTAGAATGAGCATATATGTGGTGATATTTCAAAAGGATCAATAATATTAAAATCAAATTTTAATTTATATCAATCAGGTGTTGAGTCTGCACCACAAGTGAATCCAAAATATATGAGATGTACTTAGTTTCAAAGTGAAAAAATCGGATGTCGCACTGAATACCACTTAACAGTTCACGGATTATCAACTTAACGATTTTTAAGTTACCAAATGGTTGTTACTTAACTGTTTTAGTTTTCACCTTATGCGCAGAATTAATCAATTAAAAAAAACAATTCACTTTTAATTGTTTCTAGATGATTAAGCATACAAGTCCAATTATTCTATGTTGAATTGCTACAGTAATAAGGAAAGCAGTAAATAACACAATATTGATGACGGAGAAACCCAACTTGGTAAAAACTCCAGGGCTAAGCCAGTTACCTCCACTATAGACAATACGGAGTGAGTTACAGTCAGATGCTATCTAGTCAACTCCACTAGACTTCCCGATCTATTTCCTGCTAACTCCAATGTCTGCTCCAAGACTTTCTGCAATTGTCTCTTTCAAGTGGAATTCCAAGAACTTGTTCCAAGGCCTTGTGCTCTTCCTGCGCTTGTAGTCCAACGTTTCTCAACCTCCAGCAACCTCTGAAATTCAACTGAAAAAGTGTCTTCCCAAAAGTATTTAGGAAGTAGGTGTTATGGATTTAATGGATTTGATATTTTCCCCAATTCTGTGGTTGTATAAAATTAAGAGAAAATAGATTATAGCAAAGAGGCACAATGAACAATCGCCTCAATTTTCGTACATAAGGTTGGGTATTTATAAGAGAGGGTAATTAGGTTGAATGGGCTAGAAAAAATACTTCAAAACAACAAAATATGATTTTTTGGATCGACCCGTCGCTCGAGCGAGGGCTCAGCGACAAGCGAGCGACGCACTGTAGCCCAAGAGGCGAGTGACATACATTCTGTTTTTGTCGCTCAAGCGCCAATTGGGCGAGAAGCTAGCGAAAATACGGCGCCAGCGACGCACTGTAGCCCGAGAGGCGAGTGACATACATTCTGTTTTTGTCGCTCAAGCGCCAATTGGGCGAGAAGCTAGCGAAAATACGGCGCCATGTTTCTCCTCTTTTCATGTTTGAACCATAGACCTCATAACCCAATTTGTACAAATTGTACCCCAGGTCCTTGAATTTTACAACACGTTACAAATTAGTATTTTTGTCCACATAATTACCAACACTAAAAACCTAACACAAGGTTTACTTAGTAGCTTTGTAGTTGCTTGCATTATGGGTAACGATTTTGACAAGGTTGTTCTACACGATTTAGACTCTTAGATGTAATTAAAAGGACCAAAAGACTCAAAATAATGAATTTTTATGCAAAGCATGTGAGAAAATTAGTGTGCAAAATTTGATATTCCACTTGATTTGGAGTAGAAATTGTGCTTGCCAATTAAGATCCTGTCTGAGAGCACTTCTAATTCTCAGAAAACTGCTTTTTGGACCGTTGAAGCCCAGCAACGGTAAGAATTCCACAATTGCGGCTGAGACTTTTGTGAGAAATGGTAAAAAATAAACGGCAGGAAAATCAATTATTGGAAGAAGGAAATCACTCCCAGGCAAGGCATAAAATTTCATCCATTTCCTAGGGTTTAGTACCAATGGTGCTTGCCAAATAAAAAAGTGTTTGATTTTTTAAAATTCAAGATCAGCAGATTGGGAAGCTGATCTAAAATGGATACTCCACGACCACTTGATTTGGAAAAGCTTTAAAAACGTAGGAGTTGTTCTCTTTATATTTAAGTTTTGTGTTTTGAATTTTGAATTCATTTTGAATTTTTTGTTTTGAGTGTTCATTTTTGAGATTGTTGAAAATGTGTTCTTTTTGGTATTTTGAAAAATTATTTTGAAAACACCCAAAACGCGTTTTAAAAATTAGAACACGTTTTCACTGTTTTGAAAAATCGAAAACAGAAAATGACTTGAAAATGGTAAAGAGAACGTACCCGTAATTTTCCTATATGTAGAATTGCATATGAATATGTGTCAGATATTTTATCTAAGTTCGTTTATGCTCCCCTCGATTGCAACAAATGAAGGAAACACAAATTAAAAAAAAAAAAAAAATCAGGTAGCCAAATACAGAAAAAAAAATCTACAAGTTGGGAAAAAAAAAAAAGAAACAATTTATATAATATACATATATTATATCCTTAACTGTCTTTTATGGGTACATATCTAGAAGAACTTGCACAAATTAGACATTCCTATTTTCCAAATCTAACATAATGGGGACCTATGGGGCACACCCTTTCGTCTATTCATAGCAAATGTCATTTCAGATGAACATAAGGATATTAACCGGTGGCTATTTGGAGAAACCAAAGTGTTGCTGCGTTTCCTTTTTACAGATTCAGTTGTCGCCTTAGAGTTTGTTGCATCACTTGAACGTGAACCAGATGAAGTTCTGAGCGAAATAGGCAATTTAGGGACTGAATCTTGTGTCATTTGATCATCTTCAAGATGTAACAAAGCATCACGATTGGATAGGTGTTGTTTATTTAAGTTGCAGGCCATGTAATGCACCTGTAGATGACAAAAAGTGTAAAATTAGCTCGAAAGGGAGAAATTCTATTTTTGCATACACTAGCATTTGAGTGAGTGCGAAAAAATTCAAATAAAGATCTTGATTAGCCTACTCGATCGGTCGTTGGAGGGACTTGAGCAACGTCCAACAGTCGAGTAGACTAATCGAGCTCTTGATTAGCAGATTTTGCTGAATTGCTCTAAGATGACTATAAGACTGCCAAGTAAAATTCAATATCGACTGTAGTAATTTCAAAATTGACCTTGCAAGAGATAGAGCAGAAGAGGTAAGGCTCTTGGAGACTTCTCTCACATATGATACAGAAGTTGCCTGAGGTTTTGAAATGCCTTGTTATTGGCCTTCGGTTCAGGAACACCACTTTTGCACTGTTTGTTGTGTATGACTGCATTGAATTGCAACAAAAATATGAAAATTTTCTTTTAAATAGAAAAAAAAATTAAGTCCAGACTTGATTAGGATGGTACGTCGGTCTAATCTCTATTACGGGGAGGACAATGTAAAAGCTTGACTTACTTGAACAAATGAGCAATCTATCAACTTGTCTGCATCTTTCAAGCGCAAAACATCTTGATAAACGTATCTTCTGATCTGAATTAAGAAAATTCAAAAATTAAATTACAAAACTAGAACATGGGAGTGAAGATTTTTCCTTTTTCAGACAATTATTAATGTATAGACAAACCTGTAGAAGACGATGACATTGGTGAGAAGGCAAGCAGTGAGTGCATAGACTAATGCAACAGTCCAAGCAAAACGAGTTCTCTTCATTTTTCTTCTCATATTCGTGAACCAGACATGTATTGAAGAACTTCTCACCTAGAAGCACTTCAAGCCACTGAGGAATTGAATCAAAGGGATCCTGCAAAAATCCCAGAAAATTATTCTAAATAAAGTAAATACCCCACGAAGATGTCGTGTACCAGAAGCCCTACAAACAATTTAAATTCAGTAAAAAAGATTATATAGTATTGGATAATATTAAAGAAATTAATCACCATTTTCTTTAATTCAATTCGTTTGTCCCTTGATGATAGAGTAGATATGGACTCTATGGTTCTTCCACAAAGAATCATTAACGAACCGGAAACAACCCGAAGCGCACCGGTAAATTTTCAAGGAGCTTGTTTCTCATTTAAAGAAAGAATCACTGGAAACAGATTGATGTAATGCTTTCATCCACTGCCACTGTACAAACTCATTACAAATACATGCTACAGTGTATGAATATACTGTCTGTCAAAGAATTAGCCTACAAAAACATCCAAATCAAATCTTTTCGCCAGTTTAGCTCCAACCCTATTTTTTTCTTATCATTTTCTACTCTCAATAGTCAATTCACTCAACTATAAGGTCTGCAATTGCTGCTCAATACACATATAGGCTTACATGCATATCCAGGAGGAGTAAAGACTTTTAAGAAATGTGGGTTATTAGATAGGAATGGAAACAGTACAAAAGATTTAGATTTTGGATTCACACATAGAGACAGGGTAAGATCAGATCATAATAGTTTACCTGTCTCGAGAGATGTTCTAGAGAAAACATTTATGCAACTCACGAGGCTGGTGTAATAATATTAATAATAATGCATGCGAGTAACAAATGCTACTTCATATTCCAGCTACCAGCTCCCAGAAACATAATAGATATTAATTTTTTTGACTTGATTACACACTAGTTTCAACTTTCCATATAAATGTTGCCACCTAGGTAGACATGTAACCCCTTACTATTTTTAAATATTTATTTTTTATCAAATTCATTTTTAATGATACAAAATTTATAATTTTTTCAACCACACCTTTCATAAACTATGATCAAATTTATTAAAAATCTAATTTTTATCTAAATTAAACAGGAACATTTCCAGTAGGACTCGCCACTCTGACCCAATTTCTAGGGGCCAGAGTTTTCGCACAAACTTGGAGAGTCGAGCAAATTGTGAGTGGAATAGAGATTCAAATGCAAATTTAAGTAAAATACATTATGAACATGTTTGGTTGGATTTCAAGCTGGTCAAATTATCTTATAAACCAAAAATCCATCAGAAAATGTTGCTTAACGTATGTGTTGACTAATTTTTAAGCCCGAATTGAACTAAATCATAATTATCGATCTACCTTTCACTTTCACATCAATATCAAGCAAAACATTTTTGAGGTTATTTTCGTAATTTGGCACAACCGAAAGCTCATAAGCAAATTCAAATATATGTGCTTATTGCACTTGTGAGCAGGTCATTAAAACGTATGAGCTTTTTGATAAGTACTTATTTTATTCATATGATAGCTTTTTAAAGCCCAACCAAAACCATCAATTATCAAATCTGCATTTACTAAGGATGACAAAACATTTCTACATTTCTTTTACATAGCTTTAAACTGTAAACAATACATTATAAATTAGTCCTTTTTATATAAAATCTTATAATTTCATTATAAAATGATCTTTTCCATAATGAAATGGTTGAAAACAGGAAAAAAAAAAAAACTTATATGAATCTTCAATTACAATTTAATTTTTTCATAGAAAATAGAGATAAAAAATAAAAGAGATAGAGAGAAAAAAATAAGGAGAATACAAACAAAAAAAATCGAGTTTAAAGAAAAAAAAAATACAAATTAATTTGTACATAAAAATAGAGATAAACAATAAAGGAGAGACAGAAAAATAAAATAAGTAGAAAAATATTTTTTTATTCATGACTTAATATTCGTAAAAGGAAAAAGAAAAGAAATATTGAATGAAGCAAAAATACATATTAAACTTTTTTCTTTTAATTTTTGTGAAGGTCTCCAAAAATCTCGAGATAAATGAGAGATAATTTTTGAGATTTTATTTTAATGGATTTTGCTATATGTGCATCGGGGTTTACACCCTGGTGTACATAACGCCCAAGTGGTATTTCATCTGGTAAAGAAATTGTTTTTCCACCAGTCAACGATGAAATGTCACTTGAAAATTATGTATACCAGAGTGTAAGCCCCAATGTACATGTAGAATAATTCTATTTTAATGCCTTCTACTTAAAAGTTAGTACTCTGAAAACAAGTCTTTGAAAATCATAGGCAATTTGAATACCTTATGACTTATAGAGGATTTTTAAAAGGTTTTAATTGAATACACTGTGATTTTTAGAGTATCTAAAAGTTTACATTGAATGTCCCTAAACTTTTTAAATCACAAAAAATCTTCAAAAGTCTCAATTAAATACAATCCCATAATATTGTAGTTAATATAAATAATTAATAATAGAATAAAAGACAAAAAAACAACAATAATATCTTTGATAAGTGTGGAAAAACACACTTATTCGACATTTTTCTGTATTTAATTTGAAATGAAATTGAGTTTATTTCTTTGCATAATTGTGTATTTTTCACTTTTATAGGC
>CAIGRM010085675.1:0-20232 GCA_903798335.1 Fraxinus albicans | reverse complement strand
TGTTCCTCTTTTGAGGATCTACCATTTCCGTGGTGTTCGATTCTATTGTATCCATAGCTTTCTTATTGAGGGTCTTGAGCCGTAGCTCTGATACCAACTTTCACGGGTTACCTTTCTTCTTAGCACAGAAATGGATACCGTGCGGCAGTAGTCTGCTCCACTAGACTACCTTTCGCATTCTCTCGATCGTTTCAGGACGAAAGGAAATTTGATCACAATTTAAAGAAAACTTGCAACATAAAATTGACATGCATTGAACATAACTTAATCATTGATTGCTTGAAAGCTAGAAATTACAATAGACGAAAGCAGGAAGTTACAATGACTAGTGCAGGGAGCGAACACTAGAAGGCTTGAAAGATATTTGAAAGACTAATACTCCCTATAATAGACTTAGCAACAAAAATCCATCTGACGGGAATAGACGTTTAAAGTCTCTAGAAGCATACTAAAATTTTCAAATTTCCAACTATTTTACAATTAAATGAAATATTTACAATGTGCAGCTGAAGTTGGACAAATTACGACTGCGATATGGTCACGTTGGCTTAAGTAAAGCTGCAGTCCGTGACACATGGCCAAGTCATTCAATTTTAGCGCAAATAAAATAATAAAAAACTTTTACATCAATTTCTAAGAACATAATCAATTTTTTTTATGAAATTAACATAAATTCTAAGAACGTAAATTGTTCTTAAACAACATAAATAAATAAATAAATCGATTACATGGAATTCTACATTTTGAAACAATTGCCTATAATTTCAATTCTAAAGTAATTATGTACATATAGAATAATCATAAATTGATTATAGCAAATGAATTTAGGAGATCAAAAAATCTTAGAATTGAAAGAAAAAAGACTTCATTTCTTCTTTTTTTTTTTCTTTTTTGGTTATGAAATCTTCATAAATCTCAGAGTATATGAGAGATTTTCTTTGATATTTTCTATTTATATTTTTCACCAAAAAGCCCTCAAAAGTCTAGTGAATAGAAAATTCTCTAAAAGTCATAGTCTATTTGAATACATCATGACTTATAGAGAATTTTAAAAAGTTTAAATTGAAAACCCGTGACTTTTAGAGGCTTTTTGGAAGTCTATGGAAGTCCCGATTGAATACAACTAAACTTTTAGAAAGTCTTTAAAAGTTTCAATTGAATACATATAAATTTTTGAAATCTTTAAAAGTTTTTAAAAGTCTCAAATGAATATACCAATTTTATAGATTTAAGCCCATGTTTGATGATGATTAAAATAAATTTTTAGTAGATTTTAATAAAGTTGATGAAGTATATAGTTAAAATGTTGTGGATCTCATGAAATATATGATTAAAATGAAATGTTTTTAGGAAGTAAAAAATTCTGTGTAAAATGAAAAAGTGACATAATGTCACATTTTTATAAAAATTGTCACTTGTTTACTTTTTTAAAAAAACATGACACGAACTAAAAAAAAAGTGACACACACACACACATTCAAAAAGTGATACAAATTAAAAAAAGTGACAAATACTTAAAAAAGTGACAAAACACAAATCAAAACCTATGTTTGTTATTCAAAAAAGTCATAGAAATTTTTAAAATGTAACGAACAATAAAAAGTGAAAAAAAATCAGAAAAGTGACAAACACTTAAAAAAGAGTTACAAACACACAAAAAAGTAATAAAATTGTCACTTTTTAAAAAAAGTGGCACAATGTCACTTTTAAAAGTTTAGTATCATTTTTTATTATAAAATCTAAATTTTATTAAAAAGTAACGTTTGTTACTAAAAAGCAATAGAAATCTCAAAAAAACTGACAAACACTAAAAATAAAGTGACAAAAATTCAAAAAAAAGTGACAAATTTGAAAATTGCTAAAAATAATTGATGTTTCTAGTTCCAAACATTGCTCAAAAACAAGAAGCATCAATACATTAACAACAAATACACGAGGTACTTACAAATTTAAATATTTTAGCACAATATTCAACTACTCATATGTCTTAATTGCAGGGAGAAATATTCAATTACGAATACATCTTGATGACTGTCTAATTTGCATCAAATTAAACAAACAAAGAAAAATCATATTGAATACAGAAAAAGATCACCATTTGGCACGAACAGTAAACTTCAAGTCTTCAATGCAAATGGCTGGGGAGCAATATACGGTCCCTTGGTTGCAATTTTATGCAATCCATAAAGAATTATGCTACTGCAACTCGTTTCGACACCTTCTGAGCCGCCTTATCTGCTGCAGTAGCCGCCATAAAAGTTGTTGCCGCACTAAATTTCTCATCCAACTCACTACTCTCCACATCCTCCAAGTCAACATGAACTTAAACCTAGTTTTATATCATACCCTTGAAAAAGTTCGAAACAATCAAGAGCTGATTATACTAAAAACATAATGGAGCTATTTAAGTAAACTTTTTATTCATACTTCGATGCATTCAACTAAAATATCAAATTTAAGGCAACATGAAAATGATAACTAAATGGTAACTACTTCTTCCCAACTTCCTCATCCTCATCCTCATTCCAACAACGATGCAGAATTGATTTGGGAGACCCGCAACTATTGAGAGTGAAGCTACTATACATGATTGGTCCGCCATTGCCAATCACTTCGCAGCTCCTTTCTCCATGTCAAAAGTGAACTCCGAATCCACTTCCATCCCACGGATATTAGAGTGGTTGGAAGCAAGACAGTAGTACCCTCTCGAGCAGTTGAGTCAAATCCACCAGTTTGAAATCATATCCAACTGCTTCAAAACTTGCATAGCTGAAGCCATCTTCTGGTGTGACGTGAACAGTAAAGACAGTATCCAAAACTCTTTTTCCTCCATAACCTCAGGCGATGAAGTCTGAATTTCTTCAGGTTTGAATTTCAAATCGAATGTATCATAATACTGACATTAATTGGGTGAGAGTGTTTTCTTTGGGAGCTTTCTGAAAATTGGGACTGATAGTTTTGGAGAAAAGGGTAAGGGGCTGAGGCGTTTGATAGTTTTGGAACGTATTAAATACGTGGCTAGATAATTTAGTTAGTTAATTGTGTCTTAATCAAATTAGTATGAACGTATTAAATACGTGGCTAAATAATTTAGTTAGTTAATTGTGTATTAATCAAATTAGTAAATTTTTTAGGGTATTGGGCCTAATTATCCCTAATTAAAATGCCCGAAGGCCCATCTCAAAATTAAGGTTAAATTTAAGGAAAATTATAGCAGCGGTCCCTAACTTTTTTCAGTTTTTGCAGACTTTACTCTACGTGCGACGCTCTTTCATGCTAGGCATCGATGTGCGATGTGCAGCATCTTTACGAAATGTTGGAGTGTAAGAGGTGGTGAGCAGTGGAGATTGCAAAGATAGGTGATTGTCAGAGTGGCGATGTCGCGGATTTTTGGTAGTGGTTATTGCATCAGTTTGCTATGGGTGTAGGTTGAGGTAGAAATGGGACAGTGGTGAATGTCGGTGTTTGTAACATCAGAAATCGGTAATAAAAAGAAACGGAGGTGCGTTGCAGCAATAGGTATTGTGATTGATGATATTGTGATGCCGGCAAGGAGGTGACTGGCGAAGTTAATGGCACCGAAGGTGGAGGTGGTTGTAGAGTCGAGAAGAGATGGTGACCATGTTTGGGAAAGAAATTTTCGGACTTGGTTTGACCTGGTACTGGCGGCGAGATTATAGAAGTCAATGAACTAGAGACTGACAGAATTGATTGAACATACTAATTTTCTGGTGCTATGGGATTGTTGATGAGAACGACGTGGCGTGAAAGATTTGTGAAGGAGTGGCTGTCGACGAGGTGAAGAATATTGGCGGTGGAATGTATAACCGATAGCTTCTGCATTAAGGGTATATGGTGGAAGTCTGATGAGATTTAAATGAGTAAGGTCAAGTTTCTGATTTGTTGGATGTGGGTGAATATGGTTTTCCAAATGTTGGTGGTGGTGCTGAGTAGGATGAAGAGTATTTGTGAGTAATTATTTGGGTGATTATAACCAATTAACCAATTATTTGAATTCTAAATTTTAGCAGAAACCTTAGTTTTTTAATTTTTTTTTTTGGAAATCGTTCATTTAATTTGAAATCTGGAACAAATTTATTTGGACATGTAATTTCGTTTGATGACTTGGAAATTTTAACTTGTTTATGGTATTTGGTGTTTATCTTGCTATTTACGTTTTCTGCATAAACACGTCAAATTAGAGAGTTAAATATTAAGTAGCTTTGGGATTTGATTGACAAATTACCATGCATGTCTAATAAATGCAATGTACTGTAATGATTTATAAATGGGTAGACCTTGAGACATGTCTCACTCACTGAAGAAAGAAGAAATATATCATGCCTTGGAATTTTGAGGTTGCTAGTGAGATGATTTGGTTACTGCATATGTACACGTAAATATATACATATATATGAAAAAACAAATAGATTTTTTTTTTTATATACGTGTAATATGATTTTGCCTCTAATTTGCAGATTTATTCTATGTGATTATTCCAAATGTATACGCTTAAGATATGTCGTGGAAAAATGTTTGATTTTTTTTTTTGTAATTTATTTGCTAATAATCCATCTCTATTTGAGTTTCCAAGAATGTGCAACTTAGTAGTTTTAAATTTGGTGAATTATATAAAATGTGTAGATCAAAATGAAATTTGATATTTCCTTATAAATAGTTTTGGTAGCGATTTAAATTCTTAAAATTTGGGTTGTTATAGTCCATGTCACATAGTAGAATCTAGAAAAATCTAGAGAGGAAACGTTTCAGGCTAAATTCATTTTAATGTAATAGAATCACAATGTCAGTGGAGCTGGGAAGAATGTAATGTACAAGCAACGAAGCGCGAGATGGCATCATGTTTTTGTAAATTTCAGATTAATACATGGATCTGGTGTGCCCGTAAGACCCAGAAAATGTAGACTATGTAAGAAACATATTTGGAAAGGATTTTAGAAAACAATCATGCTTAGATGTACGTCATCTTTAAACTATTTCTTACATTTTGTCAAGTGACAATATATCATTTCACATTTTAAAAAAATAAATAATTTTCTCTCCAGTCATTTTTCTACAACACGTCAAATGTCAACTAAGATGTATGATATTTTTTGTTTACAAAATTCAATCTAAATCTGACCATAGATTTTTCTGGGAATTGGACTTTGCATTTTGGATTTTCAATCTTGACTTATGGTTTAATGGAGGCAACAGCGGCAGCGGTGGATGTGGAAGAGAAATGAGGAAGAGGAAGAAAAAGTGATTTTTATTTTTTAATTATTTATTTAGGATTCATTTGTATTTTTTAAAAATATTGGAGCTATAGTTGCAATTAATTCTTCATTTTTCTTTACTTTTTTCTTTTTTGGTTTAAATGGGTTTCACTGCTTTTTATTGAAAAATTGGATGAAAAAGAAATTTTGCATAATCAAATGTGTAATTAATATTATTTAATTAAATATTTATAAACGATCTCACTATTAAGGCAGTTTACCGTCGACGATCAACGGTCAACGGACAACAGTCAACGTTCGCTCTAACTGATTTACAATCCTGATTCGTAACTGTATGAGTGACATTTCCACTATATTGATAATATAATATTTTGACATGGTTGCTGTAATTTATGCAAAAATAAACCTGAATAAATATGTGCATTTGGCAAAGTGGGGGAATTGATGGTGGCGGACGGAGGTGGTAGTGGTGACAAGGGTTAGGGGAAGTCCGATTATGAACATATATCAATCTTTCAAAAAACCTTTCTTCCATCCTATGGTTGTCTGATCTGGTGGGGTGGCGTGGGGTAATATCTTCCTTTTCTCTTTCTTTTGTTTCATATATTTAATTATTTTAATTGTTTTCAGTTGAAATGTAGAATTATCATTTTGTCCTTATCAAAATTGATCAAATCAAAATCAAATGCTTCAATTCTGTTCCACTAACAAATTTCTAGACGAAAATCGTCTAAATGTCATTCTACTGCACATTTTTAAGGTTTTGGAACGTATTTTCTAAGATTTAAAGGTTTGGTATTGCCTTGCACTTTTTTCTACAAGTTCGAAATCTTTCGCTACAAATTTTTCTTATTAAATATAGACTGGACTATGCCCCTGATTGGTTTAAATAAAAATTAATTTTTTAGTAAATTTTGATAAAGTTGATGGAATGTGTGTGGTTGAAGAGCCGTGGATTCCATTAAACGTATGATTAAAATTAATTGTTAACTTTGACTTCAATTTTATTCAAAACTTTTAGCTGAACCAAACTTGAGATATATATTTTGAATTCAGAGAGCTACATTCATTTTATTTTAAAAACATTCATAGTTGTACTAAATTCAATTCAAAAGAAATAAAAGTAATTTATTTTAAGAGTATTCACATTCTATTTTCTTCCTAATGCTTTAAACTAAAATAAATGCAATATAAAATTTCACTTAGGCTTGGACATTTTAATCGGAACCGAAATCGAACCGGAATCGGAGGTTTTGGTCCGATTCCAAAAAAATAAATTAGGAGCCAAAACTGAGAACCGACTGGTCCCGTTCGATAGTAATTAGTCTAAAACATTAGATTCTAATCCAAAAAATAAGACAGACTCCTACTTTTTTACATTTCACCTCACATCATATTGTTACATTATAGAGGTTATTATAACATCTTTACAATTTAAGTTTTTTATGAATCAAAAAGTAGGGGTGTCCAAAAGTCCCGAACCGAACCGGACCGAACCGAACCCGAACCGAACCAAACCGAACCGAGCAGTTCTTCATAAATTAAATACCCGAACGGGTACCCGAATCGAGAACCGATGAGTTTGGGTCTTAACATGGCCAGACGGATTATGAACAGTGAAAACCAAACAGAATGGGGAGAGTTTACTAGGGGTGTCCAAAAGTCCCGAACCGAACCCGAACCGAACCAAACCGAACCAGCGGTTCTTCATAAATTAAATACCTGAACGGGTACCCGAATCGAGAACCGATGGATTTGGGTCGGGTCTCGGGTCTAGACAAAGAACCGAAGAACCGAAACTAAATATATTTTTTTTATTTTTTATATTGAATTAATTAAATTATTTTATTTTTTTCTATACAAATTAACAAATTAATTAAATAAATCAGCTTATTTCATAATTTTAATTTTAAAGCCCAAATTATTTTTACAACCCATTTGCTCATTTTAATTTGAAACAAATGAATATACTTTATGTAGNATTTTTTTCTATACAAATTAACAAATTAATTAAATAAATCAGCTTATTTCATAATTTTAATTTTAAAGCCCAAATTATTTTTAAAACCCATTAGCCCATTTTCATTTGAAACAAATGAATATACTTTATGTAGTTTGCTGTAATATTAATATCTATTTTTTGGTATTTGTATGTATTGAATTAATCTTATTGAATGGCTAGTTATTTATATGTTTTTGAATTGGACTACGTTAATTTGTAAAAGTTACGAATGAAATGTCATTAGTTGTATTTATATAGTGTTGCTGTAAATATTAAAAAAATTGATTATGGTACGGAATCGAACGGAACGGAACCGATCTGAACCGAACCGAACCGAACCCGAACGGTTCCATAATTATATTTGGACCCGACGGGTCTCTTCAGAATCGAACCGAACCGACACACGGACAGCCCTATCAAAAAGTTCAAGTTAAGTTGAGGTGTAAGTTGATAAATAAAAGTGTTCATTTTTTTGTAATTTGAGTTTTTTGCATTCTTGCATTGTTTACAAATTTTAGTGATTTTTTAAATTTTTATAATACACGACGATTGAACTTGATATATTCATTGCTTGGATTGTAGTGTACGTTTTTTGTTATCTTGGGTTCACAGTTTTCCTTTTAAATACAATTTTTCATTTTTTATTCAAATAAAGCGAGTTTAATATGTATTTTTGACCTATTCGACCCTAACCTAATTTCACTTATTATATAAGACAATAGTATGTATATCTTGAAACCACAGAGTAGTGGAGGAGGTGAAACAATTTTCTTCAGGAAGGAATATGAAATGGTAGAATATATTATCATTTCATTGTATCATCATTTTATGGTTATCAACAATAACTTTCATGTTTATTTTGAAATTATATATTGTTAAATGACTTGAGTTTACTTTATGTGTATCCAAAGCACATTTGTCCATGCATGAATTATCGAGCAAGATTGTTGTGAATTAAGCCTAAGATTTATTCCTCGGCTATTTTCATATTTAACTTTTGAAATTGTGTACGAAGAATTTGGCGAATATGTATTTAAGTTGAAGTGGTGCGTGTTCAGCATTCACTATGATGGAATCAAAGAATCGGTGGCTACTTATTTAAGATGGCGTGAAACCATCCATTTGAATTACATAGGCCAATTGTGTGAATTGGACGATCGACCGGTTGATCGTCCAGTGCAAATTTTTGTTACCGTTGGCTTTTCGTGCTTGATTTTTGCACATTTTCGTGCATGGAGGTTTTAGTATTATAAGTATGGATGGTTTTTATGTTGGTAAACATATCTTTAATATCAAGTTCATATCACTTGTATCCAACTCAATGATCAAACCAAGGTTTATATTTTGTTCTTAAATTCCATTTCCAAATTTTGTTTTGATTCAAACTTGGATTAAGGTTTTGATTACTCCTACAAACTATTGTCATAAAAGCCTTCAAACACTTATCTTGGTGGCGGCAAATATCGTTTAAGAATAGCGATTCATAATTGTGTTCAAACCTTCCATTTTGACGAAATGGAAAATCGATTAAATAGAAATATTAAAATTCTTAGTAGTAATAGGGGAGGTAAATACTTCTCTAGCAAATTTAATTTAATTTTTTTAAAACATGGCATAATACATAAATATAGTGTATCTAGAATATCCAAACAAAATGGTTTGGTTGAGAGAATATGATACTAGTTAAAATGATAAATGCTATGTTATTAAGTGTTAAGTTGCCAACTAACTTTATGTGTTGAAGCTTTATTAATTGTTTGTCACATAGTTAATAGGTTTCCTTCTAAAAGATTTAAAGTTTTTCCCTATAAATTGTGGAAAGGAAGAAGATCAAACATTGATTATTTCAAAGTGTGGGAGTGTCTTACTTATAGTAAGAACACGGATCCTAAAACGACTAAGTTGAATCCTAGAGGAATCAAATGTGCTTTTGTATATGCCCAAAATAACAAGGCATATCGTTTATTAAATTTGGAAACCAATGTTATTATTGAATCCTGTGAAATAAAGTTCTTTAATAATATGCTATCTTCATATAATAACTTTTTAAGAGAACCTCAAGTGGAGATTCCGAATTCTACAAGATCACAAGTGGAAACATTTTTCAAGGATGTTTAAACAAGAGAACTTCGTAGAAGCAAAAGAGCTTGAAAGAAGAAAGTGCTAGGACCACAAGAATTTGACTCTCAACTTATTTCCTTCTATTTGGTTGAGGGAAATTAAAAGAGTGTCACAAGAACTACTTTGTATGTTTTTCAAGTGGAAATTGATCCTAAAATTTATTAAGAAGCAATATCATCTAGAGATACAATTTTTTTAAAAGATGTTATAAATGATGAAAAGATGCTAGTTGGATATCAAGTGTAGGTAAGATAAATTCACCTCACGTTAGGTATTTACTCTTGAAGGGATTCGATTTCTTGGAAATTCAAGAAACAAACATGTATTACTCACTCAACTATGAAATCCAAATTTGTGGCATTGACTGAAACTTGAAATGAAGTTGAATGGCTTATGGATTTAATGTATGAAATCTCATTGGGAGAAATGAATAATTTTTTCATATCTATAGTCAAGCCACTTTAGCTAAAGCATACAAAAAAGTGAGTGATTTTGAAAGTAATAGAAGTTATCAACCATGAAAAAACCAAGCGAAAACAAAATGAGAAGAAAAACAGTGGAGGCCGAAAAATGGCTTTGGTGATCGCTCGGCCTAGAATTTGAATTACAGAGGCCAATTGTGTGAATTGACCGATTGCCCAATACAAATTTTTGTTACCGTTGGCTTTTAAATTTTGGTGCCGTTTTGAAGGGTTTCACACATTTTTTGCTTGGTTTTTACACCTCTTTGTGCATGAAGGTTGTAATATTATATATACAGATGGTTTCATGTTGGAAAACGTATCTTTAACATCAAATTCATATCACTTGTATCCAAATCAAAGATCAAACCAAGTTTTATATTTTGTTCTTAAGTTCTTTTTCCAGGTTTTGTTTTGCTTGATTCAAACTTGAATTAAGGTTTTGATTATTCCTACAAACTATGTGTCATAAAAGCTTTTCAGGACTTATCCCGGTGATGGCAAATGTCGTTTGAGGCAATGAAACATAATCATGTTCAAACCTCCCATATTAACGATTTCCTGTTATTGGTTTTATTTTCGTTCTTCATCAACTTTTCATAACAAAAATTTTATATTCTTTCAATAATTCTTGATATGCTTTATAGCTTGTTTGTGAGGAATTTTTGGGGGAAGAATTAATTGTTGAATAGTGATATGATGGGAAATGTGTGGTTGAAAAAGAAGAAAAAATTATTGATGTGATGAAAAATATTATTTTATTGAAAAATGTGTGGTTGAAAATGAGAATTGATTTAAGAATCAATTCTCAAATAAAAAACAAATTTTGGGAGAAATAGAAATTTTGGAATAGTGATTGATGTGAGAATGTGTGGTGGAAAAGTGATGAAAAGTTTTTGATTTGTGTGTAATATTATTTTATTAGGAGAATGTGTGGTTGAAATGAAAAATGAGAATGAGAATGAGAAATAGAAAGAGAAATTAATGGGTGTCAAACGGGGGCTTAAATTGATTGACCATTGACATATAAAAATTATATTAAATAAAATATGAATAGAAATTAATAAATGTTTCATAAGAAAAGTAAATGAATAGCCAAAATAAAAACAATTGTTGAAGTGTATAAAAATTGACTCTCTAAATTTAAAGATATTTTTTATAATGCATAAAATGTTCATTATAAATAAAAGACTATCTTAAAGATACTTCTATTTTCGATTTTGATTGTGTTAATTTTCAATTACTTCATGTTTACTGCGATGTACATTTTACAAGGATAATAATTGATTGATTCTTTAAAACATATTTATAGGGACCTATTATTTGTACGATCTTTTTATGGAACTTTTTGAATTATAAGCTGAATAAAATAATTCTTCTTGAAAATATTTTTCAACTACAAAATATAAAACTCTTTTGTCGTCTCATACATGCAAATCACGTTTAGCAAACGAGTATGTACAAAATAGTACATTAGAATATAGGGATATTTACAAATATCACTACGTAATTATACTTTGCATAACAGATTTTATAAATTTACATTTTACATACTATATTTTACGTATTGAAAAAAAAAAAGCATTATTTCCTAAAAAAATTACAAAACTTTGCATAACATATTTTTTTAAAAAATTACATTTTACATACTAAATTTTACAGTTCTATATAAAAAAAAAGGCATTATTTCCTAAAAAAAATTTAAAATATATACTTTCATAAACAACTAAATTGATAAAAATACCTGAAATAACAAATCACAACGTGTATATTACTTATCATTTTGCATACTATTTTTAATTATTGATTTTTATATATTTTTCTTTAAATAACACTTTTCTTATAAGATTTACCATCTCCCCAATCACTAACAACAAATCAATAAAAATCAACTCTAGTAAATAAAAAATTGAATTTTTTTGAAAATGCTCTTTTGACTCTTCAACATTGTAATAACAAATAAAAATTCTTAATTGCTATATTCTAATTAACAAAATTTGTTCAATGAATAAAAAACTAAAAAAAATCATTTAAAATAATTTTTTTTACATAAGTTGTTATTTTGTAGCTAAAAACCTATTTTTTTTTATTCATTTAAGATGTGCTAATTCTACTTCTTAAAAAACCTATTTTTTTTATTCATTTAAGATGTGCTAATTCTACTTCTTAAAATTTTGTTAAGAATGTAAGCGTAATTTATTGGTATCTGATGTTACAAAAAATCGTACCTGTTGATTTTCGAGTTTGACGACTGAGAATGAGCACGAATGAGATCTTTCGGTACCTGAAACAAAGGCGTCGAAGTGTCTCCTCGTCGCTCATCGGAAACTTAAGTCAGAGAGAGAATTTGTGAAAAGATATGTGCTGGAAATTATATAAAAACGTACCTTGATAATGTGCTGGAATGATGTATTTATAGAGGTAGGTAATGCATAGTAGGATTATACTGTTGAAATCCCTAGGAGTTCTTCCATGATTGGAAGTTGCAACTTGATTGGTTTTGTATCACCCATGTGTTTGGATAAAGATGGAACTCTGATGGAAGGATCTTTTCAGGATAATGTAACATATTATCAGCAGGACTCATTTTCTTAGAGTTGGATAAGCCTTGACATGAAGGAGAGTCCTACTAAATCAAGGAGTACATGGCACGTGGTTTGGCCATAAACTCGAGGAAGACCTAATGGGGCGAGGAAAAGCAATCCCGAGGAGACATGACCAAAGAGATCATAGGGTCACGATGGTCGAATGGATAATGCACTCCTCAGGCTTGGACCTCGAGCTCGACCTAAATTGGACTCATCACTGGCTCCCGTGCATCCATGCCAGAGGCTCGTGCTCGAGATTCTAGGGTGAGATGCATATTCCAACATCATGAACGAGCAACGCTGGAGATAAGATAGCCAGAGGCATGATTAGCCTATGGAAAGACATAATCAGCCTTTTGATTAGGCATGATCAGCCATGATTAGGCTCATGCCTTAAAACTAGGCATGATCAGCCTCATGGAAAGGCACGATCAGCATTTTGATTAGGTATGATCAGTCTTTTGATTAGGCATGACCAGCCTTGAAAATATGCATGATCAACCTTTTGATTAGGCATGATCAGCCTGATCAAATTAAGCATGATCAGCCTTTTGATTAAGCATGATCAGCATTGAGACTAGGCATGATCAGCCTTTTAATAGACATGATCAGTCTTTTGATTATGCATGATCAAACTTGAAAATAAGCATGATCAGCCTTGAAAATAGGAATGATCGGCATTTTGATTAGGCGGCCTTTTGATTAAGCATGATTAGCCTGATCAGATTAGGCATGATTAACCTTTTGATTGAGCATGATCAGCATTGAGACTAGGCATGATCAACCTTTTGATTAGACATAATCAGCCTTAAAAATATGAATGATAAGCATTTTGATTAGGCATGATCAACCTAATCAGATTAGGCATGACCAGCCTTGCAAATAGGCATGACCAGCTTTTTGATTAGTCATAATCAGCCTTGAGATTAGGCATGACCAGTCTTTTGATTAAGCATGATCAACCTTGAGACTAGGCATGATCAGCCTTGAAAATAGACATGATCAGCCTTTTGATTAGGCATGATCAGCCTTGGGACAAGGGATTATCAGCTTTGAAAATAGGCATGAGCAGCCTTTTGATTAGGCATGATCAACCTTGAAAATAGGCACGATCAGCCTGGACTAGGCATGATTAGCCTTTTGATTAGGAAGATGAAGATGATGTTAACAGGCCCCCGACCAATGACCTTGACTAGGCTTAATCCCACCCCGATCATTGTTCTATATTTTTCATTGTTTGTTTAATACACGTCCAATCATTTGTATTTGTATTGAACTTGAGCTTTGAGCTGCAAAGTTCGAGCAACTTTTTAGAAAATAATCTAATAAACAAGTTAGAAGCTCGATGTGTATACCCGAGCTATATAATATACTCAGTAATCTTGAGCAATAATATTTTTAGACTATCAAGTTACAGACTCGATGTACATACCCGAGCAACATAGTATACCCATTAATCTTGAGCATTAATCTAGAGGAGATGGTCACTCGAGTGCTTGGGCCATATGGTGGGGAAAGGCTTCGATTTGCTTGTATGTAGCAAGGCTTTGAGGTGTTTACTTGGGGCAAGACTTTGAGGTGCTAGAACGAGGCAATGCTTTGATTTTTCTTGCACATGGTAAGGCTTTGAGTGCTTGCGCGGGGCAATGCTTTGAGGTGCTTGCAGGGGCAAGGCTTTGATTTGCTTGCATGAGGCAAGGCTTTGACTGCTTGCACGGGGAAAAGCTTTGAGGTACTTGCACAGGGCAAGGCTTTGAGGTGCTTGCACGATGCAAGATTTTGAGATGCATGCACAGGGCAAGGCTTTGATTTGCTTACACGGGGCAATGCTTTGAATGATTGCATGGGGCAAGGCTGTGAGGTGCTTGGACGGGGAAATGCTTTGATTTACTTGCATAGGGCAAGACTTTGAATGATTGCACGGAGCAAGGCTTTGACGAGCTATTCGAAATGGAAAAAAAAAGCTTTATTGGGATATAATCCCGACTCTGAATAATCAAAACAAACTCATCCTACTTAAAAATTGAATGTGGACACGTAAGCCCGACCAACTGAAAGGTAAAAAGACATGGGGCATGGAAGCCCGACAAACGAAATAAAAGAGCAAAAAAGAAAAATCAACAAATAAAAGTAAAACAAACTACTTATAATAAATCTTCAAATTATCAGCATTCCACGGCCTGGAGAGTGGTCTTATCGTGGTGTCTCTTAGGCTGTATGCTCCTGGGTTAATATTAAGTTTGTGGACCGCTACGGTGGTGTCTATCTCGGGCATGTCCTCTACATTCCAGGTGAACTCATCAATATTGCAGATCAGGCAGCTTATAAGCACATACATGAGTGTGCATCAAGATCTCATCCAATCATCATTTTTTTATCGTGCCCGAGCTCGACCTCTACCAATTCTTCCACGGGAGCAAGTCTTCCTCTAAGGTTGGGCTCAAGTTCGGATGACAAGATTTGCATGACATTGGTGTTTATTTCCCGAACATTAGTAATATAGCACTGTCTAGCAGCTGATTGGTCTCCACGCACTACCCTTGCACCATTACTTGTAGGGAACTTCATAGCAAGGTGGAAGGTAGAAACAATAGCTTTGATCTTGTTAAGTAATGGTATTGTAAGCCATTGAAGTACGGACTACTTGAAATGATGTAATTTCAATCACTTGCTTTTGATTCAATCCCAAGGTAAGGAGAATATTGACGACTCCCTCCGGGATGATCGTACTGCCTCCAAGTCTTTGAAGTGGGGTTTTAACTGCTTTGAACTGTTCAGCCGAAATTCCCATCCTAGAGTATGCCTCATGAGAAAGTATGTTGGTTGCGCTTCCATTGTCAACCAAACTACTCTTCACCTCAAAGTTGGCTATGATCGCTGATATGATCAAAGCATCATCGTGTGGATGTGATAAGCCCTCCAAATCCTATGACCCGAATGTGATTTCTTCTATGTCATCAGAAACTGACCTTGAGCTCGGGATATACTGCCTACTATACTGATTACGCCCACTATTCGAGTCTCATCCTGATGCTATACCTCCGACAATAATGTTAATGGTTCCTGCCGTAGGCTTGTCATTCCCTCTTCCTTCGGGACCTTTTCCCTTGTCTCGATCGTTCCTTGAACGCTTATCATAACTGACGTATGAACTTAGGAATCCCCTGTTTATTATAGCATCAATCTCCTGACTTTGCAGTTCTCTGTTGTGTGCCCATGATTCCGATGATAATTACAATACTTGTTTCTATCTCAAATATTAGTAGGGGACTGCATCCATGAAGGCCATTGAAGTTCTTTCATATCCTTGATCTCCATTAGAATGTTAGACCTGGAAGTGTTCAGTCGGGTGAATGACGTCAACCGTGTCTCCTATCTCTGCTTGCTCCTATGAGCTTCTGGACGAAGATTAGAATCGTGTTATCTTTTGTGTTCGGGTTTTTCCGAGGTCGGATGAGAATTTCTCCTCGGGTTCAATGTTTCCTCCATATTAATATATTTTTCAGCTCGGGTGAGGAGCTCGGTCATCGACTTTGGCGGGGTTTTTGAGAGACATTTTGAAGGCCTCGCACCTTATGGAATATGTGAGGGCGGAGATTACTATTGTTATGTGAAGGTCGGGTTGTCATGAAGTTACATAGGGTTTCGTTCGGTCCTTGACGAAGCTGTAAAAAGGAAGCGACTGTTTTCTTGATGTGTTTGCTACTGGCAAAAAAGGCGGAAAACTTGTCGGCCAAATCAGAGAATGAAGCGATGAAATTGGGCTCAAGGGTAGAGAACCAATCCCTGGCAGCGTTAGTCAAAGTTTGTGGAGAAGCTTTACACATCACAGAATCTGGTGCTGCCTATAGATTCATGACACCCGTATATACATTATGGTGATTGGTGGAGTCAGTGGTCCCATCGTACTCTTTTATGCGGGGCAGTTTGAACTTGTCTGGAAGCGAAAAGGAAAGCACTTCTGGCGTGAAATGAGTGTTAGAGGTAAATCCTGTAGTCCTATGGGTGTTCTGTTGTAGTCCAGCAATGATCCCATCTTGTATGATCCGGGCGAGTTTGCTTGAGTCCATAGTAACCAACCTCGAGGTCACTGGAGGTACGACCGAGGCCCTGGATCCACCATTGCCTCGAATATCGGCCATGAATCCCCCTGGTTGTCCTGCTGTTGGTGCCGACATCTGCGCTGGATGAGGATTCCTCTAGCTTAGTAATTGAGTCAACGTTGCAACATGTTGATGGAGTTCTTCGAAGGCTCCTGTGGTAACCACTTGTGGTTGATGAGCTGGTATTGCTGATAATTCTCCTTGATGAGCTAGGGGCTCCGCAATAAGAGGAGGGTCCGGTGAAGATGGGCTTATTGGAGGAAGACCTGAAAATGTGTTGACCATGACTTTTGGTTGCGTTTCCCACTGACGGTGCCAATGATGCTACCTAAAATTGCACCTGTTGATTTTCGAGCTTGACAACTGAGAATGAGCACGAACGAGATCTTCCACACCTGAAACAAAGGTGTCGAGGTGTGTCCTCTTCTCCCCTCTGATGCTTAAGTGAGAGAGAGAGTTTGCGAAATGATATGTGCTGAAAATTATGTAAAAATGTACCTTGATAATGTGCTGGAATGATGTATTTATAGAAGTAGGTAGTGCATTCCTAGTAGGATTATACTATTGAAATCCCTAGGAGTTCTACCATGATTGGAAGTTACAATTTGATTGGTTTTGTATCGCCCATGTGTTTGGATGAGGATAGAACTTTGGTGGTAGGATCCTTTCAGGATATGGTAACATATTATCAGCAGGCTCAATTTCTTAGAGTTGGATAAGCTTTGACATGAAGGAGAGTCTTACTAAATCAAGGAGTACATGG
Source organism: Fraxinus albicans (assembly GCA_903798335.1). NCBI lineage: Eukaryota > Viridiplantae > Streptophyta > Magnoliopsida > Lamiales > Oleaceae > Fraxinus > Fraxinus albicans. The sequence goes on along the minus strand of CAIGRM010085675.1, from coordinate 2,960 downwards.
CACGTGGTTTGGCCATAAACTTGAGGAAGACCTAATGGGGGCAAGAAGAAGCAATCCCAAGAATACATGACCGAGGAGATCATGGGGTCAGGATGGCTGAATGGACAAAGCACTCTCCGGGCTTAGACCTCGAGCTCGACCTAAATTGGATTCATTCGTATCAATTATGGATAATTTTTTTTCCTTTTCTACAAGAAAGTCTCATAGAAGAAAATAATCTATAAATATAACTAATAGAAATATATATTTTTCTTTTAAAATTTAAAATAGATAAAAAGTTATTTAAATGATGCTTGGCTGAATGATAGTTTATGAATGTATAGAAGAATGAGAAATTTAAAAAAATTTAACTTTTTATATGAAAATGAAATAGTAATAGATTTTTGAAAAAAAAAAATTATTATGTTATGCTCTTGTTTGGTGGGGGTTAAAATCAAATTATTAGTATATTTCAATAAAAGTTGATGAAATGAGCATTTGAAAAATTGTGGGATCAAAAAAATATATAGTTAATATTAATGGTTGACTTTGACATAAATTAAAATGGTAGTATAATGTAATAGAAATGACGATTTATTACTTTCAATTATGGGTATTTTGGTCTATTTAACTATTTTTAGTGATAATTTTTCAACTTTTTGAAAGTCTTTTTTTACCATATTTTAAAATGTAAAGTATAAATTCAGAAAATACAGTGTAAAGTGTAAATACACCCTAAAACAAAACATGTATTTTGTAAGTTTCCCTAGAATATACTATTAACCACATACAACTTGTGCATTTTTCTAATATAATGTGACAGCAAACAAAATATAACTACAACATTTTAATCCACTTTATTACAACTTTTTTTTTTCCTCCACTTTATGATGAAAAATATTGTTCAAAATCAATAAACATGCGAGTGGAATAGAAATGGAATTGGAAACCAAAACTTTGTTCCATGCGACCGCATACATTCAGCCTATGCGGTCGCATGATGGTGTACAGGGTCTTAAGGCCCTGCTAGGGAAATAACTATGCGGTCGCATGAGATTGGCCTATGCGACCGCATAGGGTTAAAAACTAGCCGTTAGGCAGTTTTTTAGTTTGAAACTTGGTGGCTTTTGGAGGGTATTTTGGTGCTTTTTCCACTTGTTTTGGCACCAATTCGTGGGGTATAGATGGTAACATATATATAGGTGATAAAATGATCAATACAAACATTGAAAAACATATGTGAAATATTATTCATTCCACAAAAATAAGAAAATCAAGTTTTCTTCATCCATATTCATTTTCCTCCTTGTGTTCTCAAGTTTGGGTAGAAATACTTAGTGCTTTGGTATTTCTACGACAAGACTTGATTAATCCTACAAACCATTTGCCGAAAAATCCTTAAGCATCTCAATCAATTGGAGTGGGGACAAATATAGTTTGAGGATAGCTATCACGCGTTTGGGCCTTTAATATTTGATTCCGGTTTGTTCGTGTTTTGTTCATCTTCTTCCTGCATGTTTTGGTGAGTTTTTTCTCCAACCCCGGTGGGGTTTCCAACAATCTTAAACAATATTTCTGCGATGGAGAATGGAATCACCAAGGCTATAATCACGTGATGAATCTATATTCATGAAGTCGAATCCGGTAAATGATTGATTTGTCTTCTCAGCAATTTCGGTAAGTCAAATTCTATTTTCGATTTCATGAGTATAAATGGTGCGCATTAAAACAATTATAATATGCACATTATCGGTGAAATATTCCCTAAAATCTTAAGATGGAATTTTTTATTGTGCATGTTTGATTTTGGTTACACAATTTACGTGAGTTTGAATGCATATTAAATCTGATTTTGATATATGAAAAAGACAAAACTCACTTAATGGACATTAAAATATGTGGCGTGTATTATACTTTAATGATCAAATGGAGGCTGCTAATGAAAAGAATATATAAATTAAATGCATACTTTATTATAATGTGGAATGGTGAATTGATGCATGACTTTTGGTCATAATTTGCGTATTCTGGTTTGAATTTAATTTTTATATAGTCAGAAACTAAGGATATGAATATGGAAGTTTTCATTTCCACAGTTTGTTTTACATGTTCTTTTACCGGAATTTGTGAACATTGGTAGTTTGTGGTTTGGCACCTTTTCAATCCAATTATTGTATTTTACAAGCAACGTATCATTCATTTGTAGAAAACTGGAAGTTGGTTTATGCTTGAAAAGCATTGTTGGTTTATGTAAAGACCTTGATTAAATTGTGTATGATCAAGATTAAATGTGGTAGAATTGAAGTACATTGTATGTAACTTCATAAAATTGTGGATTGATGATCACTATTTTGAAAGTGTTTAAACTTTCACGAAATATTCAATAAGGACATTATCTATTTGATAATGAATTGAACAATGAGAGAGTTGATAAACTCTAAGTTCAAAAGTATAACCCAAAAATGTGGGGATTAATATTAATGCTTGTGAACTTATATGAGAAGTTCATAGCTTGTGGATGCAACATTACTAGTTGAACATGGATTCATAATTGAGGATTTGTGGGGGTAATTTATTTTTAAAAGTTATAGATCCCTACACCTTTTAATCATAGAAAGAAAACTATGAATGAGAAAAGGAGAAATCCCTTATACAATTATAAGGATGATATACACTAAGTTTAAAGTGGATGGAAATGGGTGAAAAGCCAATTATGGCGTTTGCTTGGATATGCAATAACATTTAGAATATTTGAAGAATATTCATATAATTGACTATCATTGTAATAATTCAATGATGAAAATTGAATATCCATACATGAGATCCACTAGTGAAAGTGGTTGACTAGTGTTTCGTGCGTTTACTCGCTAACAATTAAAAAATGGATCAAACGATTGTGTAAGGGACAAACCTCTAGGAACAAAGTCCCAAAAAGGGGTGTTTATCGAATATGAAGATTACAGTTTGGACGCGAACAAGAT
>CAIGRM010085658.1:0-11015 GCA_903798335.1 Fraxinus albicans | reverse complement strand
TGTGAATTATTCTCTTTATTCCCTCATGTACAAAAATGAAGCAACTATGTGGTGAATGTAGAAGCTTATTGTTCCCTAATATCAAGCTAATGATCGGTTCCTCTTTTGGTTTCCAATCTGAATTCTTTGTATCCTTTTGATATTTTCAAGACTCTCATGCTGCAAATGAAAATCATTGTATGTACCATCTAGAATGGTTCATTCTCTGTGCTGCTTATGGCCTCGTTTCCCTTGTAGCCCTTGTAAGTAACGAAAGTTACCATTGTGCTACTTCTAATTTAAAAGCTTTAGCCCACTGTTTGCATTGAAATGAAATTTATGTACTTTGATCATTGAATAAGTATGCTTAAATGTAATAAAAGTGTTTGCTGCAGTGGTATAATTAGTTGACATGGAAGACTTCCTCTCCCTCTTTATCTTTGTGACTGTGTTTCTGTGTGAGGGCATAGCTCTCATTTCTCTATCCACTTTCTTTGAACAAGCCCTTGTTAGTAATCTCCCTGCTATAAAGGTGTATATTATATGTTACATCAGGTGGGTCTCTTTGAAGAAGATTTTCAATACTAAGGTATTCATGCATCCCATCTCATGTTATATTAAAATAATTTGCATGAAATTCACTTGGGGAAAAAATAAATGAAAAAGTTAATGTTACACATAATGCCAGATGGAAAGAGTAATAGATATGATGATCTTATTTTGGAATAGATCTTATGTTCTCTCTGAGGAACATCAAAATAAACCAACAACTACTTATAGATTCTGAATTTTGTTGCTGTATTTCAGCATGGATTTAAGTACCCCATGCAACCAAAATAAACTCAATTGTTAAAGAACTAATTCTATAGTTTGAGATTTGTAATATTGTACTTAATTACCAGGTATAAGTAACCTTCTCCAAAAGGAGTTTCTGCAGCTACTGCCAGAGAAAAATGATGCCTTGATCGAGCATCTTCGGTTTGGTCTGTTCTTTTTACTGTTAATTTTTCTATTGAATCATGCCTTTTTCTTGGACCTCTATCCTCTCTAGGTGGAAGAATTTAGAAGGAACCGAGCAAACTGGACATTCGTTCCAATGTCACTTCTGAGATGGATCTCTTGAGGGACTGAAATGGAAATAATATGCGTTAGTGTACTTTTCACTTTAAGTAGTTGGTCCTGCGTTAGTGTACTTTTCACTTTAAGTAGTTGGCCCTTTTGAGTTTCATGGAAACAGATAAGAGTATGGTATGTGTTTAAAAGATTAATTTTGACAGCATATAGCATGCATGCTTACCATTCTTTGATCAATGAAATCAAGATATAGTGAAACTATATTTTAATGGGCTTAATTAAGTCACTTAATATAAATGAACAGTAAAATGAAACACATCCTTCCTCTGAGTATATGGAAACAGTGCTTACAGACTGTTTTTTGGCACTTCCATACTTGCTCTCATCTATCAAGGATGGACCAAATAATACGAAGAAGAAAATATATTAATATAAAGATTTAGGAAGAAATGGCAATAGGAGATAATGACATCCAACACAAGTATCTTGAGTGAAAAATCAATGATATCTAGCATTAGCAACTTTGCTTCAAACTAATGTGCCAGAGCTTTTGCAAGCATTTGTTGATAAAGTTCTAGAAAAAGAAAATAAATAAAGATTGACTAATTAAAATTTAATTTCATATAGAGGTTAATTAGGATTTAGGCATTTTTGAAGAAATAGGAATAACCACAGGTAAATTTTGAGTTTGGCTGCAAATGTTATTGATTAGAATTTAGGAATTTTTGAGGAAATAGGAATAACCAAAGGTAAATTTTAAGTTTGGCTGCAAATACTATTGATTAGGATTTAGGAATTTTTGAGGAAATAGGAATAACCACAGGTAAAGTTTTGAGTTTGGCTACTATTGAATTACAATTCTAACATTAGAGATTAGAAAAATTTTTTTTTTCCTTTGTTCATATTCAAATTAATACCTTTATAAAGGAACCAATAACTGGTCTTTTTCTTGTTTTAATCCCTGGTGTATTATAGCAACTAAGACACTGAACAGAGGTATTTCCGAGTTCATTGTCGTGGCTGCCGACACTGAGCGTCTTGAGATCCTCTTTCACCTTCCACTTCTTGCTAAGGATGAGGTAATTCTTTAATGATATATATTGATTCTGATAGTATGTGCGCAACAGGATTGTTGAAAATCAATGAGTTCTCTTAATAGATAAAAACTTGTTGGAATAGCTTGGTCTCTAGCAATAACGAAAACATGTTAATGGATCCAGTGGCTTTCTCTACTGCTTACAAGAAAATGAAATCACTTTGTTTGAACATTTAAAATGAGATTTTGACTGACATTGAAATCCATAAACATCTTCTCCCTAGGTAATTTGTTTCATTTGGTAATAGTATTTGTTTCAATCTCTGAAATTATTTTAATTGTTGGTTTGTCAATTCATCCATTCATATTACTTGAATCTTACGTTTGTTCATTGATATTGTGCAAGGTCTGACAGATAGTCATCTCTTGGGATCTTTGTCGTTCTCATTTTGTGCTAGCAGCAGGTGTCAGTACTTATACTTTCAGGTTTAATAATATTTTAGTGTAATTGCATGTTGCATTACAATGTTGTTTTCCTGTTGAAGAGATATGTAGAATTTCATTGAATGCATCATCATTATTTTATGTTATTTTTGGTGTGTTTTAGGTCATTTAGCTTTCGATTAGTGTAATCGTGTTCGTATCTTTATATCTATGGTTATGAAAGGGAGCGTTATGTAATTATGAAATTGATTCTGTTCTCACACCCTGTTTCTCTGTGTATGGGTGTTTGATTCATAATTGATAGTTGCATGGCATTGCCTTAAAAAAAACAATTTGATAGCTGCCATTAAAAACTGAATGAACCATTACAAAGAGAATGCAAAATGAACATATTTTCTATACTGAAAACTATTTATGCAATGGCATTTTTTGAAAAAGTTTCTGGTTTTTAATAGAATTTACTATCATCTAATAATTATTGGAGCTTCCTTTTTTATTTTATTTTTGTAATTTGCCATGTTGAGTAATTTTTTGAGCTAATAGCTGATTTCATGAATTGATAGTAAGCAAGTGGAATTGGAATCTCTTATTCTGCAGTTGACAACTATAGGAAAATGGTGTTTGAAGGAGTGTGAAAAAAATATGTGTGTGTGTGTGTGTGTTTAATTTGAATTTGGCTTTGCAGCTTGTAGTTTTTTGTTTTAGATTTTCCACTTTTTCTTTTTATGAGATCGAACAAAAAATACCTAAACTATATTCATTTCATATATGTGTGTGTGTGTGTGTGTGTGCGCGCGCGCGCGTGTGCGTGTGTGTTTAATTTGAATTTGGCTTTGCAGCTTGTTAATGAAAGCGAGGGATTGAGGATGCAGAAATTGGAGGAGCTGAGCAAGAACTTAGAAACGGTACACTTTGCATAATATTGACAACTAATTAATAAAGTTTGTGTGACATGACAGACGTTCTATTTATATTAATTATCAATTCTTAATGATGATTAGTGTTTTTGTGGCTTTGGTGTATTTTCATAGACCTTCCCAACTTATCTTCATCCATATATAGTACAAAGCTCCATAGTAGATTGCGGCATTTCTTGTTTCATGCCTTTCAGCTATAGCAACAGCTGATTTTCAAAGGGATCTTGCTTTGTGGAATATCAGGTATGGAATTGGTCATAATTCATTTTATTTTCTTGTTGTACTCACCCTTGTTTATATTTTACTTCATGTATTTTTGTTATCTGATCAAAGGCAGAGTTGATGCAAAGGATTTGTTCCATTTATATATAAGCGTCTGGATCCAGGAGAAGCGCCTTGAAATGCTTGAATTTTGCAAGCTTGATAAGGTGAGACATTAACTCTTTATTTACTACAGAGAGTAGTTGTATATTTTATGATCATTCATAGACGATTGTTAACATGCAGGAAGTGGAAGTAAATCTTGTTATCACAGACTATTGTATGCCTGCGATGTCTGACTATGCTTTGCTCAAGAAAATTAAGGTATATTTTCTTGGACAGATGAATTTCCTTCCATGGAAAATATGCCTCAGACAAAATTTTCTCAGTTCAATATGTACTATTTTCAGATAGATGTAAATATGTAATTCTGAAAAGCTTGCCCACATGGGGTCCTTTTCCTGCATTCAGTTTCTCCTCTATTTCTCTCAGGATGGAGGCATTCCGTGCACAAATTTTTTTTTTTTGCAAGGTGCCTCCGTGCGCTCACGGAGACACCCCCGTGTGCCTCCATGAATTTTAACTTCAAATTGAAATTGTGCAATGAAATGCAAAAAATTGGTGTTTGTCTAATTGTCTTCAGTCTCAATTTGTCTGACTTCTTTCTTTGCCAGTTTTGGGGTAGCTTAATGAGAAATATCTGTCTATTTGTTTCCGGGTCTGAACTTTTTGAATTTATATGTATAATTCGATTGAGCTTGTTTGCAAATAGGCGTATGTAATTTTATTTATTTTCATTTTTAATCATTTTTGAAGCCATACTTGTCCTCTGTGCTTTGCGGCATGGAATATGAATGAGATGATCATTAATTTTTTTGTGGTACCGAGTCATTCGAAATTTTCAGTTAATTTTGATGCATAGTTTTCTTGATAGTTTGCCTTCGAAATAATGATTGTTTGATTTAGAGACGTCATCAAGCCCATATTTTTTAGTGGCCCATTTTTTAAACTTAAACAGCCTTCACTGAATTGGGCGTTCACTTACCTCTACCAAAATACACAGAGGAAGAAAAAAAATTGTGAGGCTATGAGGCTTGCCGCTCGTGAATCCGTGATTATTGTGTAAGTATTTTGTAAGGCAATAAGCTAGCTCGGCCTCTTATTTATGAAAGCTTTTGTGGGTTTTGATTTTTGAGAAATGGGGAAATTTGATTATGTAAAGATTGAATTTTGAAATGAGGTTCAATACTCTGCATATATTTCCGCAAGTTAAGATGAAATTGGAATTGGTTATTTGTTGATGCATATGGTTTTAGATTGGCTGATCTGAGATGCACACAAAAAGATACTTTTTAATTCTGTTCAGATTATAAATATCGAAAAGCTACTCAGGTTTGTTCTTCGACTGTTTATTTCTTCAAGTTTGTTCAAGTGTACTGACTAATTTTTGATTTTTTGTTTTGTTCTTTTTGTTCGACAATTGTACAGAGTCCCCACCTTCATCTTCTTCAGCCTCAACTACATCAAATTCAGCTGTTTCTTAATAAGTTAATTAGCCAATAGTCTTGTGGGTTACGATTATAATTCTTGTAATTTTTGATGAAGTTTTTGTAGGTTGACATATTGCCTAATTTATTTAGTGAAGACCCCATTTTTCGCTGTTGATAAATTAGGGGTTAATCAATTTGAGAAGTAGGTCTTAGTACTGTTTCGATTTTGAATTTTCTTAAAATCAAATTGACCAATTCCAATTCTTTGTTAAGGAAATTAGCCAACAGTCTTACACCTTATTATTTAAATTAGTTTATAATTCTTTTGATTTGTTAAACTTCAATACTTACATGACTATGCTGGAATAAGCTCCAGTCGGATTGACAGCTAACCCTATTGTGACCTTTTCGGGTGTTCTGGAAAATAATACTTGCTGTGAGGACTGATGTGTCATTTGACACCAAGGAAGGAGCTCTTACTAAATGCAACTTCGGAGCAAGCTTCATAAATGCTGATGTTGTTGCTTTATTAGCTCTGTGAGTGGTTTTAAATGTTTTTTGATGAACCAGGTGTTTATTTTAGTCTTTCTGCTTCAGTATACTTCTAAGTGACGCCTCAGTAAATTTATTATTCAGTTGCAAGGTTTTGATTGATAATAACTTGGAAGACTTATGTAAACCATCGGAAATAAAAATGAACTTTGGGATGCGTGTGAATTTTAGTTGTTTTTTCTCTCTTGCGACTATTAGAAATCCATTGTGAATTTTAGTTCTTTTTTCTCTCTTGCAACTATTGGAAATCCACTGAATTTTGTTTGAAGTATGTATGGACAAATACAATTCACTCAATGAACAAATTTTCAGGGAGAAAAATGGGTGTGAAATTTGTCTGATGGTCTATAATGTGTCATTCCACATTCAATTATCTAAAATGATATCATCTAAAGCTCAATATGTTATAAATTTTTGGCATTATAATCAGCAACTTTCATTTACTCTATTAGGTAGCTTGTATATCTACCACGGTTGGACCTCCTGTCACAATTTCTGCGGCTGAGGCTGCTTTTACAGCTCTTTGTTATGAAAGCCAATGTTCGAGGATGATATTTTTGTTGGTCTAAAAGCTTCCAGTGAAAGTATTGAACAAAAGAGGTATTCATTTAATCATTTATAAAATCTTGTCTGCTGAATATGTTTTTGAAATTGAAATGCTAAAGCTGGAACAAACTGTTTCTCTATCAGAGCAACTCCGGGTAATCTTTTAGATGGAGATGAAGGGCCAAAAAAATCTATTATTTATTCTCATTTTTTAATGACAGAGACTATGGTATGCTACATTTGACTAAACTTAAAAAATTTTACTCATACTTAATACTGAAGTTTTAATATAATTAATTATTTTGTTGATCAAAATTGGAAATAATTACATGTTTCAGACCAGCGGTCGATGATACTTGGTAGCTTGGGTTTCGGGATCGTTCCATGGTCGCTGGAGCTGGGTGGAGCCGTAATGATGTTGATTGTTGTGGGTCGAGCCGAGTTCTCTTAAATGGTATGTTCTTCTGTCTTCCATTCATTTCTCGCAGGTATTATTATCACATTTTGCTGTTTTATTTATTTTAAATTTTCAGATTTCCGTTTTTATTTATTTTAAATTTTCAGATTCCCGTTTGCATTTGTACATATTTTCATTTAGTTAATTAATAAATAGTGCAGATATGAGAATATTATTCTTAATTGAATGAGACTGGCTTTTGCTGGATTTGAAATATAAAGCCCTTTTCTACCATTCTTTTATTGAAGTTCTTGGAATGATGCATGTAGGGCTTGGGACCTTATTCTACTAGCATAAAGAAAGTTGAGAAGGAAATCAAGGAAATGGCCAAGAAGATTAACGATTTATGTGGTATGTCTTCTGGCCCCAATTTTTTCCTCCTCTTTACATCGATGTAAAGGATGCTCCTTGGTTAAATTATGGGCATCATGTTTAATTAAATGACAGAAGGGTATATTTGTTTTGATTGATGGATGAAATTAATCTTTATAGAGTTAGATGTATGATCTTTACAGATATGAATTATTTTTAGAAATGTTTGCAACTATATTTTCACTTGGCTTTGTGCATATAGTTTATTAGGCTTAAATTATCTGGAGTATCACTTTGGTTGATGAATTATTGAAAGAAAATTAGCTTCATAAAAATTTATGGTAGTGCAAGTTTCAACTTAATCTTTATAGAGTTAGACGTATGATCATTACATATATGAAATATTTTCATAAATGTTTACACCTAAATTTTTACTTGGCTTTTTGCATAAATACTTCATTAGGCTTAAATTATCTGGAGTATNTGCCTCCGTCCACTTGGATGGAGGCATTTCTCCATGCATCCTAATGCCTCCATCCCGACATAAAAGTAGTGAAATATTTTCTAATTGCTACCGTATGCTTCTAAATGACATTTAAGGCATTACACATGCTCAAACTTGTTTTGCTTATAGTATTTTGTTTTATAAACAAGCCATGCCATTCTTGATGCAGTTAAATTCTTGGTTTTCCTTTCCTCTTCAAATCTGGCCACCAACTTTTCTTCATTTGTGAGGTGCTTTGTTTTGTCTTCCTGAGGAGTGTGTAAAAAATATTAGCTGACCAAAAATTCAATTCATACAATTATACAAATAATACCTTACTTATATTAAAAAAAAAATGCATTCAAATCACTCCACACTATTAAATACCCAATTAAACTATACAACACGTGCATTGCACGTGCTCACACTAGTTCTCTCTAAAAATGCAGAATGAAATTGTAGAGAAGAATGAATAATGGGATAAGTGGCTGAATTGTAGAATATATTTGCCCTAGAAAAATGTCCCCAATAAATTTGCAAAACAACCCCCGAAATTTCAAAATAAATAATAATAATAATAATAATGGGCACGCATGTCGTAGTGATTGGCGCACATGCACCAGAAGAGCAATTTGCTATCTGCTGGGTTTTTATTGAGCCGCGCACGCGCTAGCACTTGCCCATCTTCCTAAATTGTAGTCAAATCAACCAAATATTGCACATTAGGTCCCTCAAGTTCAATCGTGCACTTTTTGATCCTCGAATTTTCAAATTCTTTCGATTATACCCTCGATAAATTGTATTCAAGGTCTCTCAACTTTTGACACGTGCACTTTAGTCCCTAACTTAGGTTTTTGTACGATTTCAGTCTTTTTTTTCTCTTTGTGTTGCTTTTTCTTTTCCAATCGGTGATTGCCAACCTATAAAAGCAAGAATTCCATAATTATTAGTCAAAATCCGCTCATTACATAAAAAATCAGCTTATTTTAAGTGGCCAATAAGTGTATTTTTACACACTTATCAAGAGTTTAATTAATGAATTATAAAATTGAGATAACGTGAAAAAAATATGAAAAATGAGAAATTAAATAGAGGAGTTAAATAGATTGATCATTGAATAATGTAACAACTAATGAAAATTTGAATTGAGATTTGAGAGTGAATAATTAGATTGTGAAATGTAGAAGATAGATAGTAGAGAATTGATGTGAAAAATGAATTGAAACCGGGAATATTTATAGAGTTTAAAAAAAATTAATAACAATAATAATAATAATAATAATAATAATAATAATAATAATAATAATAATTAATTGTGACCTTTGGGGACCCAACGGTCACATTTTATAGTTTTGTGACCACTGCAAAACAGTCACAAAATTTTATGAAAGTGACAATCAGTCACTTTTTTATTCGTGGACTCGCTCATGAGCTTCTAGGCTCGCTGTTTCAAACAGCCACTTGGCTCGAGTCCAGGCTTGTCCCCAAACGAGCTCAAGCGGTCCATGGATCTAGCCTCGTCGATTCGACGAGCCACTCGCAACCCCTATTCCCAACCTATTTATCTTGGTGAATCCCATGGAATGGCAAAGAGACGGGTAAATCAAACTTCCCATACCTTGATCTCCATATAGCACGTCATCATCATGTTCACGTACTTTCCATATGTACACCATATAATACGTACTATGGCATATAAAACTAGCATGTCCAATCTTTTTGTGAAAAAAATGTGAACATTATATATAACCATGCAACATCATTTGGTGCATTACATTTCATAGGCACGTGAATTGGTTCTACACAATTTTATGACATTATAAGTATCGTACATCAGCGAGTAGTATTAACTACCATTGGGCCATACTAAGCCCTTACAACTTTGAGTAATATTATAATTGAAAAACTAGTCTAACATATTTAAAATTAAATTACAAAAGAACAATTGGAAAATCATCACCCGAAAGAAGAAATAATGAAGAATTAGGAATTTTTCACGTTCTTGATGTGAATCTTGAGTCCGGATGAAGAATCTTCAATATCCTATGCAATTCGTCTTGGTTCCACGTTGTTAGCCATGTTCTTCGCCTCCAAAATATGTATAATATAGAGATTTTTAGGTCTAGGGAGGTTTTTCATATGTATTCTACTCTTCTCTACTTGTAGGAGTAGAAAATTGGTTGAAAATCACGACCAAATTGGTTTCTAAAAGAGTTCTAAATGAATAAGGAAAGTTGCATTCGCGCTCGGATTTTTTTGTCTCTACACAGCAGTCCGTATTATTTTCATAACTTTCTCTCCTGATATCCGATTGAGACGATTCAAAGTTCATTGAAAAGATAATTCAAAGGGCTACAACTTTACTAGAAATAGAGTTTTTCCAATTCGGATGTTTAATATGCCAAATAGGGGGTTTCAATTTTCAGCTAAAAATCTAATATATCTTGTGCGATTGAAAATTGACTTTGATAATATTTTGATCATATTTCATTCCTTTTTTAATTCTAATTTCATCCAATTGTCGCCTAAAAATTTTCAAAGTATCTTCTTGATGTCCGAATCAACAATCGAGTATTTGCAATTTAATCCTCAAACTTTGAATTTCGCCATTTTTCACTACATTTTGCTTCTTTTCCCCAATCATTCATCAAATATCGAGTTTTACTTACAAGATACAACGTGACACAATTTAGGTCATATTTTACCAAAAGAACAATAAAATTCTATAGTTTCAAACCCCGAATAAGTGTAGAAAATACACTTATTAATATCTCATAAACATAAATTGATAAAATCATAATCATAAATTCATTCATATTGTAAGAGCTCAAAACTTAAAATCTCCATTCTTAAATCATAAATTCATACCTCTATATTGTAAGAAATTATAAATTCATGTCCCAGATCATATATTCAAATCATAAATTCTTATCCCTTTATTTTCCAACCCAACTTAAATTCATTCATATTGCTAATTCGATATTAGTAGCCTACTCATCACACATAGGTTGCAAATGAAATAAGTTCAAGAATTTCTTGCCTACATTTTTTTATTTCCAAAAGGAAGTGGTAACCTAGAATTATTTCTACTATATTAGGCAACAATGAGTTCCGTGACAATGTAAAAATAGGAAAAATTTCACAAAAGGACATTTTCATGAGGAATAGGGAAGAACAACATTTAATATGGAAGTTTCACAAAGCAGAAATATTCATATTTGTAGTTCCTCCACAAAATTTTTTCACGTATATATTTTGTCAGTTCCTTCCCAAAATCAAATGAGCCTTTGGTGGATTTGGAATAAAATTAAACAAAGTTAGTTTTAAGAATTGGGCCAAAAATTAAAATAAATAATTGGTTGAGGAAATTACACCCTCCCATGTTATTAGATTTCCAATTTCATAATTCTTTGATTTACTTTTGATTTTTCAATAATTAGGTTTTTAGGAATAAATAAAAGAT
>CAIGRM010085633.1:0-15680 GCA_903798335.1 Fraxinus albicans | reverse complement strand
CCTATTAAATTGTTCATTATTTCATTTGATGTATTCAGTGGTTTGGTCATGTTCTCATAATGTGCATTCCCACTTTGGTTAAATCTTTCAATATTATGAATATTTCGTAGATTTACCTGTTCAACGACATCTTGTGTGAGTTCCCCAAGCAACGCACGCATGGTTCGAGGACTCAATTATGTCATTGGTTCGTAACGACTGTGACTGCTTTGACTCTGTCCCTCTGTTCGTGGAGAGTTTTGCTGCTCCTCATATCGCTCGATTACAGACTAGACTGCTCTCTGACTTGTTGGTTCCTTATCAGAATTTTTATGAGGCATAATGCTTCACTTTTTTGTATTTTCAACACCAAAAACCAATATCCCATCGGGCATTCCAAATTGTTTCGCGCAGATTGTCGCTAACAATTAAAAAAGGGATCAGACGATTGTGTAAGGGACAAATCTCTTGAGACAAAGTCCCAAAAAGGGATGCTTTATTGATGCAAGTTACAATTGGAAATAAACGGAATGCCTCCAAGGGGAGTAAGCACACGAGTACTGAAAATTGATAATTTAAAGTTAATCTGAGAAGTTGAAATTACATATTCCCTATTTGAAAGTGTTTGATTCAGGGTCTTCTTCTCTATGTCTTCTCTTCTTTTTATATTTCCTTGAGAATTTTCTTCATGACAAACTGCTTGGAAACTGCTTGGTTGCTCTATAACTTCTCACTTTCTTCATGATGACTGATTTGTCATGGAACTGCCGTCTTTAACTGTTGTCAATACTCTTATCGTTCAACTGCCTGCCACTGGGATCCTTGAATCGTGGAGTATGATGAGATTACTCAATAAATGCTTTAGTAACTGCTGTTCTGGATAACCATAATACATTATGTTTGCTAAGATCCTAAGCGATTCGAAGGTTTGGGCGAGAATAGGTTCGTTCGCTCTGGGCGATCTTAAGGTACTTCACTTCCTTAGATCTGGGCGTCTTGCAAGTTTGGACGATGATAGTACCTTGTTCGTGGACCTCCACTGCATTCGTTAATGTTTCTATTTGGGCTTTCATCCTGGACTTCCTAACTGGGTTTCATCCCTTGGGCTATTTGATTTGGGCTACACTTTTTGTATGTCAACAATTTGAAATTGAGTGTCGCAATTATTGTTCAAATTTAAAAAGAAAATAAGTTCAATAATAATAATAATAATAATAATAATAATAATAATAATAATAATAATAAACTTACCACAGTCCAAAAACGGCTCACAGATATAGCTATTTTTGCCCACGAAAAAGCATTATTGATTTTGGGTATTTTTTGGTTTGAAAATTATGTTTTTATTGGAAACTTGAAAAATATATATGATGTTCCCGTAAAATCTCAAGGTATGCATTGTTTATTTATTTACCGATCTAGAATAATTATACTAATATTAAAAATGAAAAAAATACTTTATTATGCCTATACTATAAGGCTTAAGGCTTGACATCCACACTTTAGGCCTTTTAGATCTTGCTAATAACTCAATCCGAGAACTGAAAATCCGGATTCCATCACAAAGCACATTTATTCAAACTAGAAAAGAACGTTTCTAGGTTAAATATCAATATGCAAATATACATATATAACCACGTATATGCATAGATTATTTGGAAGAGAATGTGTATATACCCATTTTAACTCGTTAATAGTCAAAACGAGGAAAAAAATTTATGTTACTTTTACCTTCATTTTTATTTTTTATTTTTCTTGAAGAGCTTAAAAAGCCAAAAGATGTATAGCCATACTACCATTGAGACAAAGAAGAAACTTGGAATAATGCTTGTATTTTCATTCCCGTGCGTGGAGGCCTCAAAACAATATCAGATATCATTGGAATTTTGAAAGAAAATTGGTGTCCTTGCTCAATAACTATTCACTATCGTTACCATACGTTCAAAACTAAAATCTAGCTGGATCTTAGCAAAAAGAGATACTGAAAAGTTAGCGTGCTATTGTGTGTTTGGTTTGTGATGCCAAAATCCAAACATTTGGGCTTTGATGAAAATTGGTCTAAGCCCACTTTCCCGTATTATACCTTTCATTGCCTGATAACGTAAAATGAAAAAGGCCCAAACCCGAGCCCAAAAGAGGACGACACGTGTGCTGCTCTAGACCGTTGATCACCAACTGAAAATTCACGGTGATGATGGTTTGTATTTAAGTGACCCGAGTGGCTGCCCTAATGGTTTTTTTTTTAATCCAGTCTTGGTGAGGCTTCTGGAATATCTCTCTCGGTGTCTCTTCTCATTCCTTTTTTGTCTACTTTGTCTAACCCCAAAATCTCTGATTTTTGGGGATGAATCCGCGTGTATTGAGGCTATGTGATTCTTCGATTAGAGGTTTAGAGTTGAGATAAATATGGTTGTTCTTGGTCCATTGAAGTAGATGCATTTGTTCATCCTATTTTATGGGTAGGGTTCTGGGGATTCCCCCCTTTGTATAAAAAGGTACAATGTTGTTCTGAGCCCAAGATCGATGATATCTTGATTAGTGATGGCAATGGGGTGGGTTCGGGGCGGGGCACCCTCACCCCACCCCGTCCCACCAGGCCACTCCCCCTCCCCGCCCCGCGCCCCACCCCGCCCTAGACGGGGAGGGGNGGGCACCCTCACCCCACCCCGTCCCACCACGCCACTCCCCCTCTCCGCCCCTCGCCCAACCCTGCCTTAGACGGGGCGGGGCGGGGCAGGGCTCGAGGCTCGGTGGGGTGGGTACGGGGCGAGGACTTGCCCCGTTTCTTGCCCCATTTGTTTTCTTTTTTATTATTTAAAATACAAATTCAAAAATTTAAAATCCAAAGCAAATAATGTTCAAACTAACTATATCAATATTCAAAGCAAGCACTTGAAACAAAAAAATGTCCAAAACAAATAATGTTCAAAACAAAATTTTTTTTTTTTTAATTCTTCACGGGGCGGGTTCGGGGCGGGGCATCTCCGCCCCGCCCCGCCCCACCCCGCGACGGGGCGAAGAACCTCGCCCCACCCCACCCCGCCAACCCGTTCGGGGCGGGTTTTTTTAACCCATTCGGGGCGGGGAAAATTGCCATCTCTAATCTTGATGCTTATGATCTTTTCTTTTTCATCCATATTTAGAGTGTAAATATGAGATACTAATAATGTATAACCTTTGGGTTATTTTCGATTTCTTGGTGTGATGGTTGTTGATGTTCCTTCGTCTGTAGCTTAATTGAGAAAAATCAATTTTCACAACCAGATATGTTGAGATCTCCTTCTTTGTTTGGAACCCTATTTTCATTTGGTCACAAATCTAACATCTTGGTTTAAATTTCGTGGTGGAAATTGATCTAATATTGGTTCTCTAGTGATTTACAGTTTGTATCTTGGTGTTTGATCCCACAGTTTGTGGTTTTCTTAGTTGACCTAAAATTTTTGGGGGTTTTGACTTGAGGTTTCTGGTTTCAGGTGGTCAACACCAATGACCGCCACTCTGGTTTGCGACATTTCTTTTCTTTCGTAAATCTAAAATTTCAACCCTATATGTAATATACTTTGTTGATCTTTGTGAAGTTACTATACAGATTAATCTTCTCTGTTAATGTTAATATACGTATATTGGAAGTGTTTGAACTGCATGCATTTACTTGACCTATGAAATACATTCATATAACCTCTCTTTGCTTCCTGTTCTTGTGTTCAAATTGAGCATTAACATGAGGATCTGATCTTCAAAGAATTCTGGTGAATTTGAACATTTGGAACTTGAAGTACATTATACTGTTATCACTTGTTATTATTGCACTTTGTATTCTTTTTTCCTTGTTTCTTGAAATTCCTTGATACTTAATATATTGTGTGACTCTGTGTGTTGTCAAACACTATTTGGTATTTGATGTTTCTGTTGAACACCGAACTTCAAACAATTTTCTTGTGTTGGTTTAAAACTCTAAATGATAACTATCACATTTGAACTTGGAGTTTCTAATGAAAAAAATGGGATTTTCTCATTTGGTAGCAAAAAATGAGAAGAGTCATTGTTCAACAGATAGTCTCAAAAGTTATAATTGCTGATTTTCATGCGTCTATGACTGCTGATCAAAGAACTAAATTTGATGAACTCGCGGATACCTCCATCAATCTTCATTGTCTGATCAAGTTTTAAGGAAAGTTGGGAAATTTGATAATGCTAAGGCTCTGTGGGATGAACTTGAAGAACTTTATTTAGTTTAGTCTTCACCAAATAAACTATTTCTCCTAGAAAGATTAATTAGCTTTAAGAAAGACATGTCCAAAGACCTAGATGATAATCTTGATATCTTTAATAAATTGGTACAAGATATTACTAATGTTGGAGACAATGTATCTGAGGAGTACAAGGTTGTTATAATCCTTAACTCCAATCCTTGAAGCATATAAAGATGTCAAAACTGCCATTAAATATGGTAAGGATACCTTAACCCCTGAGGTTGTTATAAATACTTTGAGAAGAAAAGAATTATAACTTAAATTTGAAAGGCCTAGAAGGGAATCTAAGAGTCTGTTTATAAGAGAGAGATCACTCAACAGGCTAAATAATAATCAGGATAATCAGAGTTAAGGAAATAATAATAACAAGAAGAGAGGGAAAGGAAAACCTAAGTCAAAGTCTAAGACTGAAAATAGAAAATATTATGAAAGTGGAAAAGTTGGACATTTTATCAATGACTATTATAAAAAAAAGAATGAACAGATAGATAAGAAGGTAGATGAGGAAAATGTGGTTGAGCCCTTAGAGGATAAAATTGTGGATGTCTATGTTATTACTAAGCCTATTACTGACCTGAATACTGTAAATTTTTCAGAGAATAATGATCAGCATCAAGAGTGGATTTTGGATTCTGGTTGCATTTTTCACATGACCTCTAAAAAACCTCGGTTAGCGAACTATAAGGATATGAATGTGGGCGAGGTTGTAATGGACAATTATGCTGCCTGCAGAGTAGTGGGAATTGGCAGTGTGACTTTGAAGTTTGAAAATAGATATATCTTTACTCTAGAAATAGTTAGATATGTCCCTGATTTAAATAGAAACTTGATTTCAATGGGTTCTATATGACATGGGCCTACAAGCTAGGCTTAGAAATGGCTTGTTAAAAATGATCAGAGGATCTCTTATCATTTTCAAGGGTACCAAGAGAAATGGTATATATGTCACTAGAGTTGAGGTAATTTCAAGTCACAATGCTGAAATTGATGCCACTTTAAAATGACACGATAGATTGGCATATGTAAGTAAAAAGGGCCTGCATGTTTTAAACAAAAAATGTGTTTTTGGAAAATATATTATCTCAAAAATTTCTTTCTGTGAGCACTGCACTTTAGGAAAGCAACATAGACTTCATCTTAATACTGGAAAACATGAAACTGCATCTATCTTAGAATATGTACATTCTGATTTGTGGGGTCCCTCATCTACCATCACTTAATGTGGAAATAAATGTTTTATCTTTGATTGATGATTTTTCTAGAATGATTTGGATATTTCTGTTAAAACAAAAATCTGACACATTTGAAAAATTTAAAGTTTGAAAGACTTTGATTGAAAATTAGATTGATAAAAAGATTAAAATACTAAGAACTAACAATGATCTAGAATTTTACAATACTGATTTTTGCCAACTTTGTAAAACTGATAGCATTCTTAACCATAAAGATGTGCCCTATACCCTTCAGCAAAATGGAATTGTTGAGAGGATGAATATGACCATTCTAGATAAGGTGAGGTGCATGATGGTTACTTCTGGAGTTCCTAAAGTGCTGTGGGAAGAAGCTGTTATGATAGCAGCTTATATAATAAATAGAACCCATACTAGTGCATTATATGGCAAAACTCCTAAGGAGGTGTGGTCTGGAAAAATGCCAGATTATACTCACCTCAAGACCTTTGGTTGTACTGTCTACTCCCATTAGAGTATTGGTAAGCTTGAACCAAAATTCCAAAAATATGTTTTTATG
This sequence comes from Fraxinus albicans, assembly GCA_903798335.1. NCBI lineage: Eukaryota > Viridiplantae > Streptophyta > Magnoliopsida > Lamiales > Oleaceae > Fraxinus > Fraxinus albicans. The sequence continues at coordinate 9,699 of CAIGRM010085633.1, read as the reverse complement.
GGATATCTTGAAGGTGTTAAAGGATACATGTTATGGGCTAGGGGCATTAAATGTTTTAAAATGATCACTAGTAGAAATGTAACTTTTAATGAAAATGATATGCCCCGTATGAATGAAAAACATCAAGATAATGTCTCTATTAAAGAAGAAAAGGAGGTGATCAAGCTGCAGATGGAGCCTTGGTCACCACCTGAACACACAAATGAAGTTCAGGTACAAACTGAAAATATTTCTTATGTTAGTATATAAGGTGAAAGCACTGTTCAAGATGTTGTTAGTGAGCAGGTGAATCCCTTAGATGATTATCAGTTAACTATGGATAGAACTAGAAGAGAAATAAGAGAACCTTTTATGATGAGAGACTATCTATTTTTAGCTTTGCTATCATATCAAAATTTGGCTTTTAAAGAGCCTAAATCATATGAAGAGGCTGTAAGTTGTCAGTTATCTTGAGTCTGGCAACTTGTTGTGGAAGAAGAAATGAATTCTCTATTGAAAAATGATAATTGGACTTTGGTCCCTAAACCTAAGAATAAATTCATAGTTGACTGTAATTGAATTTATAGTATAAAGGAAGGTAATACTTTGAAGCAACCTCTTAGATTTAAAGCCAGATTAATAGCAAAAGGGTTCACTCAAAAGCCTGTTATTAATTATAATGAAATTTTCTTACCTGTTGTTAAATATACTACCATAAGAGTTATGCTAGCTTTAGTTGCTTAATATGATCTTGAACTTGAACAAATGAATGTAAAAATTGCCTTCTTGTATGGTGATTTGGAAGAAACCATCTATATGAATCAACCACAGAGGTTTACTAATACTAAGAAACCTGAGCATGTTTGTTTGTTAAAAAGATCTTTGTATGGGCTAAAACAATCGTCTAGACAATGATATAAAAGGTTTGATAACTTTGTATCATCTGTTGGTTTTTTAAGAAGCTCTTTTGATCATTGTCTGTATTTTAAAAAGAATAAATATTTATTTATTTATTTTAAAAAGAATAAATATGGATCTGTGATTGTTTATTTGCTTCTGTATGTGAATTATATGATGTTAATTGGACAACAAATAAGTGATATTTTAAGCTCTGAATTTGAAATGAAGGACTTAGGGCATGCTAGAAGAATTTTAGGTATGGATATTAAAAGAAATAGGTCTCAACATACTCTATTTCAATCACAATCTGCTTATATGGAGAAATTGTTATCTAAATTTGCTATGCATGAATCTAAATATGTTACTTTGTTGATGAATATGATGTGAAAGACATGCAACTAATGTTGTTGGGTCTGTTGTGTACACCATGGGTGTACCAGACTTGATGATGCCCATGCATTCAGTACTTCAAGTAGGTTTGTGGCCAATCCTGATCCTGAACACTGGACTGCCTTAAAATGGTTACTTAGGTACTTAAAAGGGTTTTACAACTTGGGTTTATGTTTTAACTCTAGTAAAGAAGGTATTGTATTGAAGAAGTTTGTAGATTCTGATTATGCTGGAGACAGGGACAACATAAAATCAACCACCTCTTATATGTTTAATTTATGTGGCACTTGTATAAGTTGGAACTCACAATTACAGCCTATTATTGCATTATCTACAATAGAAGCAGAATATGTGGCTGACATTGAAGCAATAAAAGAGTCTTTATGGCTTAAAGGTTTGTTATGTGAATTGAATGTGCTCTCTCACCCTGTAGTTGTTTACTTAGACAGTCAAAGTGCTATTCATTTATGCAAAAATGCTGTATTCCATGAAAGGACTAAGCATATAGATGTTAAAATGCATTTTATTAGAGATATAATTCAAAAAGAATTCGTATTACTTGAGAAAATTCCAACTCAATCCAACCCTACTGATGTGGGAACCAAGGTACTTCCTCTTAACAAGTTCAAATCCTGTTTGCAAATGTTGAAAATTGTTACTGGGTAATCTTTGTAATACTGCAGGTAACTATACTCACTTGATATTAATGAATACTGGATCTAAGTGAAACATCTGTTGGCTATGATGGTTATGCACTAGTTTTGTTAGTCATTGGCATTGAGGTGGAGATTGTTTAGGTCATGATGACAAAATCCAAACATTTAGGCTATGATGAAAATTGGGCCAAGCCCACTTTCCGGCATTATACCTTCCATTCCTGATAACGAAAAATGAAAAAGGCCCAAACTCGAGCCAAAAAGAGGATGACACGTGTGCTGCTCTAGATCGTTGATCACCAATTGAAAATCCATGGTGATGATGGTTTGTATTTAAGTAACCTGAGTGGTTGCCCTAATTTATTTTTTTCATGTGGTCTTGGTGAGGCTTCTAGAATATCTCTCTCGATGTCTCTTCTCTTTCATGTTTTGTCTACTTCGTGTAAATCCAAAATCTCTGGCTTTTGGGGGTGAATCTATGTCTATTGAGTCTATGTGATTCTTTGTTTAGAGGATTAGAGTTGAGATCAGTGGGGTTGTTCTTGATCCATTGAAGTGGCTGCGTTTGTGGGTCCTATTTTAGGGTTAGGGTCATGAGGATTTTTTTTCCTTTTTGTATAGAGGGGTACAATGTTGTTATGAGCCCAAGATCGATGATATCTTGATGCTTATGATCTTTTTTTTTCCATCCATATTTGGAGTGTAATTCGAGATACTGATATTGTATGACCTTTGGGTTATTTTCAATTTTTTGGTGTGATATTGTGTATTTCTATTTCTATTACAAAAGTATGATGAGTGAAAGAAGAGTTGAAGTATGAACAGAACACGCAGCCATGTCTGTTGGTGGTTAAATATTATTATTAAAACAAAGAACTTTGGAACCTATGTACCAAACTTCTGGTTTTCTGTTCGTGATTTTTTCCCCCATCAGATATTGTGAGAATGGAAAGATTAACTAGAAATGCGAGAATGACACTTCTATCTATATTAGTTGAGAACATATCACAATTGCTCTCATGTCAACCAATCATGCATCCATGCTCAAAATTGGTTGCATAGGCAAACTTCTCTCCAGTCTCGAGAGTCATTATTAACTACAATTAATCCTGAAAACAAGTAAAAGCTTTCCTACATTATTACAAAATTGATGGAATGTATTTTTAAGAAGACTGCGCAGCATTGGCACAAATTGGTGGATTCTGATTGCCTACAAAAGTGGGCTTGACGTTGGTGCATTTAGTTGAGATAGGGCCTTGATTTCCACGGTATGCAAGATCAATATTTCCCATCTCCACATTTTCGCAAGGTACGGTCTTGCTACAAACAAATGATACTGCAACAGGAGTTGCCGACGTACCCTTAATGTTTTTCACAGACATTTTACTGATCTTGATGAGAGAGGGAGACTGCACGAAAACAACAAAGAATGAAATTACTTATAATTAACTCTGAGAGACTGAGGCAGTAGTTAATGGGTAGAGATTTAATATATTTTCACTTACGTCTAGCTTGCACTGATTCCACGGGCAATATTCTTGATCAATGACGATAGGATTTTCTACATTATCCATAATAATATCTTCATAGTGTAAATCTGTTATCTGGAGCTTTGCCGGGGAGGAAGGCCATGTTTTCACTCTAATACCATTTTGTGTGCCAATGAATGTGCAGTTCTTAACATATATTCCCGTCACATCTTCTTCAGTCGCACCCTTTCCAAGACTCCCTACGCTTATGCCGTGGCCTGGTCCGCAAATTACCCTTTCAATATGGAGTTCTTTCATACCATCACCAACAGAGATGCAATCATCTCCTGTTTTTATAACGGAGTCCAGGACATTTATCCCTTCTGACTTTGCGATATGGAGTCCATCTGTGTTAATGCTATCACCCGGTGCACTCACCGTAAATTGTTGAAATGTAACATTCTTACATCCTATTACATTGACGTGAAAATTTTTGCTGTCTTTAGTTGTCACATCACGAATGATTGAGTTGGTGATGAAATTGAAGCTCAAATTCTGTATAAATATGAAATTAGTTACACATTGTCTTTGTATACTACTTACTAGAATCTACTTAATTACTCAATCTTTAGGATCAAACACACACACACATCTTCTTACCAAAGGAAGTTTGACGCATTTGGGATTTTTGCCGCAATCGTTTTTGGTCCATGCTTCTTTACCTTGGCCATCAAAAATTCCACCACCTGATATTGTCAAACGGTCGACATAATTTATGGTTATCCATTCTCCGTTCTTGTCGGGCAGTAGAGTATAATCTGAAGGGGCTCTGATGGTGCCCTGGACTTGAAGCTCAATAGGTGCCTTACAAGGGCCTACCAATTTCAGTTGATTTAACAAAAATGTGCCTTTTGGTACCACAACTGTGCTTGGAGTTGTAGCTGCACATGCCTCTTTCCAAGCACTTGATAGAGCCTGCCATATATTTTTGAAAAATTAATTGAGTAATTTTATATGAGTATATCAAATATGAAGGAATTGTCACACATTTAGTTCTTTACATACCTCGTGGATATTTGCATTAGGTTTGCCACCATACTTTCCGATATCAAAAGTTGCAGGCTGCTGGGTATTTACAATGTGAGCCAACAGTGGCAAAAACAACAGGGTGAATTTCAATGCCATCTCGATCACTTTTTGCTTCAAATTAATAATATATTTTAGTCTATGATTTACTTCAATTTATAATGTAAGAGGGAAGTTGTGTACCACATGTAGTCCTACAAAATTTCTCGGAGATTATTGCTTTTAAGACAGTTTGTTGGAGCAACCTATGTTGTGGCCGTTAAACATGCATTTTATTTTCTCCACCAACAATATACCTACTTTTGGCATTTGACACTTGGGAGATTACATGCTCTGAACTAGCTAATATATTCAAATAACTTAGTATTTATAATTCTCACCTTTAAGCAAATTAATGAAAGTATAATAGCAAATGTATAATTTTATTGTTACGACTCCCTCGATAATTGGCCTTTCATCAAAGATCGATCATCTACCATTGTGTTATATTCTCAAAAAATTTAAAAATTTCTTACGATGGCTATGGTTAGTTATCGTGTAGATCTAAGTATTGCTTTCTTAGATCTCTAGGAATGTATTACGGAATCAAGTGTTTATGGACCGCTGATCATTTTCTATAGCACCGGTTTATGTGAATGGAAGTAATAAGATATTTTAAACGTGACTCATTTTTCTTGATTTTAAGATCCGTTTATCAATTATAACAATATTTAAATACCACATAAACTAGTATTTGGTACCATTGATACTAACATTGGTCAAAAGCACATGCAACAATAAAGTTGTCATCAATTTTTATAATTATCACACAATTTTATCATTGAAATTAAATCTTCTTAATCATATTGTCATTTATGAATCAAATTAAAATCTAAGAGTTACTATGAAAAGTTGAGAACAAATAGAGTAGAACAGTCTACAAAAGAGGAACATATGCAGCATTTGTGTTCTATGTTTTCTTCACTTACAACATAACTTAATTTGTTTACAAAACTATTTATAAATGTCAAACATCTTCTATTTTTCTTTTTTTCTTTTTTCAAATATGCAGACTAATGATACTATGTAAAGTACCATATGAATAATTGCATTAGTAGAGATGGCAACGGGGCGGGACAACCTCCCTCGCCCCGCCTGGTAATTTCCAAAGCCCCATACCCACCCTGTTACTTGTTTAAGGCAGGGCGGGCCCTTTGCCCCATTTGCTACTCATTTAGTTTTTTTTTTTTAATTCATTTTATTGCCTCCATTTATTAAAGTGGAACAATAATATATTTTTAAATTTTTTATTTATTTTTAAGAATTAAATATATTCAAATATATTTGGTAAATTAATGCTTTTATTATTTATCATATTTTCTAGATAATCTTAATTGCTATTTTCTATTAGAATTAAAGAAATTTCGTGAAATTTTTCATTTAAAGTATTGAATTCTAAAAATAATAAATAAATAAATTGGATGGGGTGGGGTGGGGTACCCACTATCCGTACCCGTCTCGTCCTCGACCCGAATATCCGATTAAGCGAGTAATTCCCACCTCGTTCGAGGCGGGACCCCACGGGTTTGTTAGATTTTTTTTGTCATCCCTATGCACTAGGGACTATTGAATTAAAAGAATCTCTAACTCTTGAATCATGCATGTAATATTCAAATAATATTATTAAAATGATTGTTGTCGTCGAATTTGTGTATAAAATTTACAATTTTAAATATAGGACCTACGGTGTCTAAACATAAATTTTTAATTATTGAATTTTAAAGTGAATAGTTTTTTATACTTGGATTATAGAACCTGTTCCTAGAATATTTTATTAATATTCAAAACATTAATTAGCTGAATATTAATTCTTAGAACCTCAAATGAAACGAAGTGGTCTTCCTTATTTAGTGCATGTTTGGAAAAATTTTAAAAGTTGTTAAAAAAAATTTCAGAGTAAAGTCAACGATTAATTTAATCGCACATTTTATGAAACAGAAGGAGATGAATAAAAAATAGAAATAGCCCTTATTTGATTTAGATAAAAAAAATCAAATTTAAAGTTTAATAAAAATTAATGAAATTTGTGGTTAGAAAGTTGTGAGTTCCATAAAATATATGATTAAAATTAATTGTTAATTTTAATTCAATTTTTCAACCGAACCACACACATGCATACTTTATTTATATCCTCTCAATAATTATAAAAATGCCGTCAACTTTGATTGCTTAACTTCGGTCATCTTTGCACAGCAGTTGAAATGCCACGGGAATTAATCCATTGTTTGACCTTGAGAGGGCATTGTTTATATAATAAAAATATATCTTTGACTGAATGTTAATTTTTTTTAAAAAAAAAATTATAAAGATATCATTGAATTCTTGAAGAGCTTGAAAAGCCAAAGATGAATAGCCATGCTAGCTACAAGTCTTACATTAAGTCCCCTTGCCATCGAGACAAAGATGAAACTTGGAATAATGCTAGTATTTCCATTCTCGTGGAGCCACTGCGCGATTTTTTCTGCCCTTTTCCGTTTTGGATTCCGTTTTTGACATTCTATTTTAACTACAACTCTACTGTAATGATTTATTTGGCCTCTATATTTTCCTTATATATAGTTGGCTCTTCATTGTATTTTAGAGGACGTTAGACAAATCATAAACACGTATTTTTTATACTATTTCTCTATATTATAATAAAATATCAATTCTCTGCAAATTATTTTATTCTTGTGATCAGTTACCTCATATTACACTTATTCTCTTATCTTTTCAAAACAAACTGATATTAGAGCATTCCAATTTTCACAACACAGGTTGCTAGGCATTTACAATGTGAGCCAACAGTGGCAAAACCAACATGGTGAATTTCAAAGCCATCTCGATCACTTTTTCCTTCAATTAATAATATATTTTAGTCTATAAATTACTTCAATATATAATGTAAGAGGGAAGTTGAGTACCACATATAGTCCTACAAATTTTCGGAGATAATTGCTTTTAAGACAGCTTGTTGGAGCATCCTATGATGTGGCCATTAAACACGCCTTTTATTTTCTCCACCAAAAATATACCTACTTTTGGCATTTGAAACTTGGGAGATTACATGCTCTGAACTAGGTAATAAATTCAAATAACTTAGTATTTTATATTATCACCTTTAAGCAAAATTAAAGAAAGTATAATAGCAAGTATATAATTTTATTGGTGTGACTCCTTGGATAATTGGCCCTTTATCAAAGATCGTTCATCTACCATCGTGTTATATTTTCAAAAATTTTAAGAAAATTCTTAGGATGGCTATGGTTAGTTATCGTGTAGAACTCTATTATCTAAGTACTGCTTTCTTAGTTCCCTAAGAAGGTATTACGGAATCAAGTGCTTATGGACCAAGAATAATTATATTTAGTACCACTGGTTTTCTAGAACACCGGCTTATGTGAAAGCAGGTAATAAGCCATTTTAAACTTGACTCATTTTCTTGATTTTAAGATCATCTATCAACTATAAGAATATTTAAATACCACATTAATTAGTATTTAGCACTATTGATTCTAAAGGTTTAACCCCAACCTTGAAAGCCCCCCACCACCCCGCCCCTAGAGCATTGTGTTAAATAACATTACTTAGCTAAAAGTCATTTTTTTTAGTAATTTGTTGGGTTATTTCCTCATATGATGAGGAAAGCTCATGTTTGGAGTCATATTATAGCCCCAAAGTCCATTAGGGTGTTAACCCTAATGCTGAAGATAAATACAAGAATATTGGAGAAAATAAGAGTTCAATCAGTTCTTTAAAAGAAAGGAAAATGGTTTTTTTTTTCTCTGCGCTCAGATTTCATCAAAGCTCCGATCTCGAGTCGTTCGTGGTTCGATCGAGCTGAAATTTGGAGGAGGGGTTCAATAGACACAGCACTACAATCTAATCTGAACGGTGGAGATCGAATTTTGAGTTCGGGAACATTGGTTAATGTGCGTGAGCAGTAACCGGATTTGTTGGTATATTTTTCCTATTTCATATTGTTTTGTTAAGATCTTTATTATCTTGAAGAAATATACGTTGTCGCCTTTAATTGTGATTAAAGAAGACTTTGTATGCCCATTATTTGATTGATATCGAATGTTTTGACTGGAGTAGGTCCTGTGGTTTTTATTCCTCATATCGGGGAAGTTTTTCCACGTAAAATAATTGTTTGTGTTATCGTAGTTTGGTGTTATTGATTTTTTTAAGAATATTTTCAGCATATAGAATTGTCAGAAAATGCGTTTTACTTATTTGCTTTTGGAAGCAGAATTATTCCAGTTGTTTGTTTATAGGTTTGCATCTCTCCCGACACAATCTTGTAAGTTTATGCGACAGGCAAAAATTTTGTAAGCTTTTTCTTTGTAATTTGTGTTATAAAGAAGAAGCCCACAATACTATATCGAGAACACTAGTAGTGGGATATAGTTGGAGATCAATTTGACTTTGTGGAAGAAGTTGGAATTCTTGAAATTGTAAATCTTCCTTTAGATGAACCAAAAATGGAGGCCATGTTATTGACCGATGATGGTGATAGTGCCGTAGATATTGAAATGGACCACACCTAACTTTTTCATATATTACTTCCATTACTTGTTTTATTTTGTTATAAGCAAGTAATTAAATTCATTAAATATATTGCAGTATGCTTGTTAGTATAGCTATCACACTGAACAAGTGTTTGGAAAAAATACCACCTAACGTGTAGCGAACGCAATGGAAATGGAAAAATTAAAAAACCAGTCGAAAAGATAAAAATTGTACTTTAACATGGTACATAAAATAGTCAACTGACTAAACCAACTTCTACAACAAGCTTTGTAGTGCGAACACTTCAACTAAGGTAGCGTGTTCGTGTCGACACATGTCGAGTGTCGAAACTCCTCGAACACTTTACCATGATCATTTTTATTTTCTTATTTGAAATATTATATTTTTTTAAATTATATTTATTAGCAAATAACAAATATATACTCATAGTTAAAATATTTCAACAAGAAAAATTAATAAGTATAAAACTAATATCTCTAACTTAAATTTATTAGTAAATAATAAATATATACTCATAGTAAAATGAATCTAAGAAGTCCGAATTATCATTTCCACGTCAACTGTATTGCTAATTATTGATCTGAATCAATTTTATTATTTCTTTGAAATAATGCAAAAAGAAAAAAACAGGGAATTGGTTTTGATTATAATTTCTAGACCAAGACTAA
>CAIGRM010085628.1:0-16214 GCA_903798335.1 Fraxinus albicans | reverse complement strand
TAAATATTATTACTTTTTTACCTATTTATTAAAAACAACTTATGTTCTCTTAAAAAATATGATAAATTTATTATTTTTGTTTGATAAAAAATTTAAATTTAAAATTAATTTTAAACGCGACGGAGACTATGTTTCTCGTACCCGTCCCACATACCCACTTCGGGATAATGACCCTCGTCTAGTCCTCGTTTACCTGGTTAGGCGGATGATGGGACGGACCCCCACGGGTATCGGGGTAAACAGATTATTTTGCTATCCCTAGTAGGGTAGGTGTATAGATTAATTTAATTTAAAATATCATTATTAATATTAATTGTGAAATTAAACCCTGATTTTTAATTAAATAAAGTGTAAACCTGATTTTTAAAAACATCAAACTGAACACCTGGTTTTACGTAACCACTTTTTTTGTGCCAATTTGGGAATTGTGTGAAATTTGGTGAGGGGTGGGGGTAGGCGTAGGTGTGGGTATATAGATTAATTTAATTTAAACTATCATTATTAATATTAATTGTGAAATTAAAACCTAAATTTTGATTAAATAAAATTTAAACCTGATTTTTAGAAACGTTGAACTAAAACTGGTTTTACGTACTTTCCATTTAGCAAATACTCGTTTCGGCCCAGTTACGGTATTCCATAAATAGTAGCCAAAACTCCGACCCATTGTAATGTAAACATAACCCACTTCAGAGACTTTCAAAAGCATATAACTAGTACAGCCAAGGCCCATTTAAAAAGATCTACACTAAGAATCGGGTAGGGACCGCGCGAACGCAGGCCCCCTCTATCACAAATTATGACGTAGGCTCGACCTCTTGGGCCGACCTTAGACGGGCGCCCCTCCAAAGTGCAATGGAGGTCGCCAACCTAGGCCATGAGCCTTTCTGATCACCCATTGACCCCGTCCAGGTAAGTATGTCAATCGCTGCCGCTTCTCTCAATTTATAGTACTTTTCAACCCCTCTCTGTTTTTATCTTTCGATGTGGGATGATATTCTATANATTATGACGTAGGCTCGACCTCTTGGGCCGACCTTAGACGGGCGCCCCTCCAAAGTGCAATGGAGGTCGCCAACCTAGGCCATGAGCCTTTTTGATCGCCCATTGACCCCGTCCAGGTAAGTATGTAAATCGCTGCCACTTCTCTCAATTTATAGTACTTTTCAACCCCTCTCTGTTTTTTTCTTTTCGATGTGGGATGATATTCTATAAACTGATCTTCTCAAAATGATATTCTCCTCCGTAATTCTTTGATCTCATCTCCAATAAATTGTTCCGTTCGTTCAGGTTAGTTTTATCTGTTGCAAATTAATTTTCTTGAGGGATTTTTTGGTTGTAATTTTGAGAATTATATCGTTTTTGAAGTGGGTTTTTGGAATTTATTTAAGTATTTGCTATTTGTTGGATATATTTCTTTAAGATGAGGATGAAGCAGAGGTCGAGAAATTGTTAATTTTGTTAATTAAACATTCTTCCTATATCGAAATAACCTCCAATTTCTTCAATTTCTTGAGCGTGTGTGGCTGTGCTAAAAGCTCCTTTTTTTAAGTATGTAACTTGTTGTAAATTCGATTTCTGTCTGTTTTGTGTTCTGTATTTATCATAATTGGAAGTTCAGTCAGACGATTATACTGATTTTTCCAAACAAGTTTTCCAGCTCGTCCCATTGGTTCATAGTTTGCTGCATTTATTTTGATCACTCTTGTTTTCTTTTCGAAAAAAGAGTTCTGTTTTTTATACTTATAACATGTTATTTTTTTACTGTGCGTCTTTTTGTTGTTGCACCGATTTTTTTATGGGAAAATGCATTGTTTCCATTATATTATGTTAATAAGAAAAATAAAAATTTACAAAAGGTTTTCCCTATTTACATAAGAAGATTTCTGTGTACTATAATTTAATTTCTGTCTGTACTTTTATACTGGAGAACATAACTAAGGCCCGTTCGGGAGGGATTAAAAGCCAATTAAAATTGAAAATATGGCCGTTATTGGGTCCACTCGTCTAATATAAGTCAATATATTTTCAATTTTAATCTGATTTTAATCCCTCCCATACAAGGCATAAATGTGTTAAACTTGCTGTCTGCAGGAAAATTATAGGTCTTCTTGAGAACGAAGGAGTGGAATGGTTCGTATTAAATACTGTTTTGAAATCATCATTTTAGGGGAGCTAATTCAATGTTAATACAAAAGGCAGTAAATAAATTTTCGAGGTGGAGGTCCCTGGGGTCAAAAGAATTCGCTCCCTTGCTTTTCTTTGGTAAAATGGAGCCTGGAATATTGAGCAACGGAAGCTATGCATGTTTCTCGAACCATAAGAAGTAAGTATACAATTACGAATAACTAGTTTCTAGTTATTAATACATTATTTCGTTTGAAACTCATGAGGTTTTACATTGACTTCATTTATCATTTTTTTGTTACACGACTGCTGTTGGGTCTTGTTATCATAATAATGGCTAAGAATTTTATGTACAACTCAAAATAGCTGGTGATCAAGTTTACTTGTGAGAAATGCACCAATCATTATATGTTACAATGGCAAAAGACCTATGCTCATTCGGCAATTGGATAGCCCATAATTAGTTTATAGAAGTTTTTGCCCATTATAGTTATACATGACATACTTCATTTCCTGTCACTTTATACTTTGTTGAAGAATAGAGCTCGCAAGCTATTTTAACATGAGAGATATCTGTTACAAAAGCATTGAAGTCTGTTTATAGCTTGAACTTGTGCTTTCTTAATTATTAATTATAATTGAACTCGAGAAATATATATTTGTATTAGTTTGATGCAGGCTGTTTACAATCACAATATATGAACATAGAAATAGCCCATCACAAGATTTTATTGGTGTAACGGTTATATAACTTGCAATTGTTCAGATGGTGATCTATTGAATTTAAATTGTCAATGAGATTATATTTCGATTGTAGTTACCAATTTAGGACAATTACATACCATTATTGTACATTACCATACTAGGTTAATTACATACCATATATTTACAGATTTCGATTTCTATATAATAAAAGAATCCGAGAAGGGAATGACATTCAGCCTAAAAACATTTACATAAATAACCTTTTTTTTTTGCTACATTTCGCCTAAATTTTCTTTTTATGTTTAGACATTTTTCTTTCTGGCAATCCGTGTGGAAAATCTTGAAATTATATGTGATTGTATTTAAATTTATTTGAATTAAAATGGATATGTGATGCTTGAATTGTTGTGTGTGAAAAATAGAATGCTGTGCAAAATTATTTTAGCTTTTTCTTGTATCATGGGATGAGAAGTACATGTTCATCTTTGTTCATAATTTTTACCCACCTTATTCTTAACTGATGATCTTTCTTCCTCCCTCTAACAAGGACTTACAAGTGTTTTCTTTGTAGCACGGAGAACAAAAGAGCATTTTTATCACAAAGCCAAGCAAAGCATGGCTTGCAGAATTTTTCCTTTTACCGAGCACCAGAAACCATGGGAAACATAAATGGTGCTTTTTACATGCCTCATCATCATTATAGCTCACAACACAGTCTCAGTCCTGAAAGAATTATTAACCATAAGGTATTTTGCATTGTTGACCTGCCTTTATGTTTTATTATGCTTTTCTATTACCTCAGATATAATATGAACAAAGACCACGCATTTTCTGTACTACAAAAAGCAAAGGATTCTATGTCGCAAAAAAAAAAAAAAAAGAAAGGCAAAGGATTTTGATGCAAAATTTCAACAACCCATTATTCCGACATAGCCATCGTGTTTTCCTTCAAGACTCCATTAAACTAAGCTTGTACAAAATTTGTTCTCTTTCCTTTACTTCTCTCTTTACAAGAAACACTTTTTGTAACTTTCCTGCTATCTAAACAAAATCTCTTGAGGTTACATTACTTTGAAACTTTGGATACCGGACAGCTATATCCTCTTAAAAAATTAAAATGTTTCTTGCTTTATTTCAGCTGAGAAATTAGATTCTTTAAATTTGTACAGCATTCTATATTTCTTTTTCTTTCTTTCAATGATTGCGGTGCCATAGGTTTTAATCTGATCTTGCAGTTATTGGGATCTATTCCTGAATCTGTGACGATTGTGGAAGTCGGTCCAAGGGATGGGCTGCAAAATGAGAAGGAGATTGTGCCGACTGCGGTGAAGGTTGAACTAATAAAGATGCTAGTTTCTTCAGGGTTGCCTGTTGTCGAAGCTACTAGTTTTGTCTCGCCAAAATGGATACCACAAGTAAATATATTATCACTGTTCAATACATATGATTAACATATATAGCTGTGTTTGATTTTGTGTTTTTATCGCTTGAAGGGCTTCTAGTTGATATTTTTTTCTCCCCACAGCTTAACCTTTGTCTTGCTAGATTTTTCTTTGCGTGCTTAGATAATTACAAACTTTCTTGAATGATGTGATATCTCTTTGAGCCTCCAGTTTTCATCAACTCTCTAGCTTTATGAGTTCGTATTTATATCTTTTTTCTATCCTTGTGATCATTATTGTTGTGGGAATTTCTTTATTCTTATAAAGAGATGAGCACCAAGTGATATTCATTCTAATAAAATGTATTTCATCAACATCATCCAATATGACTATTAATGGGTCCTCCATAGAAGTTTCATAATTCAGGCTTTTATATCTAGTCAAGCCTATAAAATTTTATTGCCGAAGGTAGGCGGCAGGCCCATGAGTGTGTTCGAAGGCGGGTGGCAAATTGGTGGATGGTATTTATTGCCTGTAGTTAAATATTGGGTTGTGGGTGGGGAGTGGGAAAAATAAAACAGAGGAGATCGTATGATGTTGAAAAGAACCTCAGAATAATATGAAAAAGAACATAGTAGTTGTAAGATCCATAAAGGAATTGGGAAAAATACCAGCTCCACCCCAATAAAACACTTTACAGAAACGTTTTAAGCAAACATGGTTTTATTGCATGTCATAGTCATTTGCAAGAATACCCTGGATTTTGAAAGACAAATGACATTTATATGTTGTACTATATTGCAGAACCAATTTTATTGGGTGATAAAGGAACCTAAAATATTACTTGAATGAAGATTTTATTAGAAGCATCAAATAATGAAGCGTAGCAATAGCAATGGGGTGGAGACAGTTAAAGTTGAGAGTGCAGTTTTAGTCGATATGAACTACTAGAATAAAAATATGGCTTCACATAATATTGTTTTCAAGAGAAAATATACTGAAGATGATTCATTGCGCTTCTCTGTGGAAATCAACCAAATATAGCCTTTGTAATCCATATTTTTCTTTCTCTGTATATTCTGCTTGGTGCTATAGTTGTAATTCTCTCAAAGTTTCATTGCTTTCATTCAATGTGGATAACAAACTTGATGCTCTCATCAAGTGATTTTACTTTCAGTTATGCAGCTCTCAATTTGTTTTCAAGTAAGTTTTATTTCCAGATACTTTAATTCTTTATATATCAATTTGCAGTTAGCTGATGCAAAGGACGTAGTCTCTGCAATTCAAGGTATTGTGGGTTCTAGATGTCCTGTTTTGACACCAAATCTTAAAGTAAGCTGCTTTCTCATTTAGATGACAACATTTAGAGTTTGGTATTGCAGCTTGTTCAGGGATTTTGTAATCCTTTTGACTTTATTCCAGGGGTTTGAGGCTGCTGTTTCGGCTGGAGCAAAGGAAGTGGCCATCTTTGCTGCAGCTTCTGAGTCCTTTTCCCAGTCAAACATCAATTGCAGCATTAAAGATAGCCTTGCTCGTTACCGCGATGTTGCCCTAGCAGCAAGTAATCTCTCGATTCCTATTCGTGGGTATGTCTCATAATTTCTTGCTAGTTTCTTTGCCCTTTTAAATTATTATTTAGTTTGTAGAGTTTAATCTATGATGTCAATTATGTCGATTCACAACTCAAGAGTTATGATCTAGAATCTAAGGTTTATTTCATTGAAACTGGCCTTATTCAACACAAGGCCTTATAAATCTGAAAGCTAGTTTTTGACAAAAACATAAATCCAGCAATTTAACATGACGAGGCAAGTTGGTGGTGATATCGTTTTTCAAGGCATTGTTTATGGACACTTTTTATGTTGAGATCATAGAATAACTACTGGTTGTCACAAGTGCTAATGCTGATATTCTTATTTCTTAATCATCTCAAAATCTGGGAGTCAGACAAGAAAAAGTTGGAATGGTGTGTTGAAATCACGAAATAATTAACCAAGTTTGGAAATAATTGTTAATTTCCTTGGTTAGAATATTCAGAATATTCTTTGATTATTGTAATCTTTAGATTTGGTAGGAATTTTTTCTTTTCCTTTTATGCTCTCCCCTCGTACTATAAGTAAGGGCGTGTACTGTACATAATTCAAAGGAAGAAAATAAAGGTTTTCTCTTCATGGTATCAGAGCCTAGGTGTGTTCCTAACCTAGGAAAGTCATGACAGAAGCCACCGCCAATAGCAGAGGCTCCACAACCTTTGACTCTTTCAATGGTGAATCTGAAATTATGTCTGCCATAGGTTCGGGAGAAAATTCTTCATTCCAATTAACGGTTGAAAACTAAATGGGAAGAATTATCGAGAATGGGCATAGTCTATCAAGTTAATTATTGATGGAAAAGGGAAATTAGGTTACCTCACTGGAGAAATTGCAAAGACGGCCTCAACCAACCCCGCCCTTCTTCAAAAATGGAGGTCGGAGAATTCCATGGCGACTGTCTTGCTAATAAACTCCATGAAACCCACGATTGGAAAGACCTACTTGTTCCTGCTGTCGGCAAAAGATGTGTGGGATGCTGTCAAGAAGACTTATTCAGACTCTGAGAATTCAGCCTAAATTTTCGAACTCAAGACAAAACTTTGGCAAATTAAGCAGGGCGATTGAGAGGTCACTAAATACTACCTGGAGATGACAGCTTTGTAGTAAGAACTCGACTTGAGTACTGAAGAACAGTGGGATTGCACGGGCGATAGTGCTCGGTTCAAGAAAAGATTGGAAAATGAAAAAGTGTTTTGAGTTCTTGGCAGGGCTAAACCGTGACCTAGATGATGTTAGGGGACAGATTCTTGGCCGGAAACCTTTACTATTGACGAAGGAAGTATTCGCAGAAGTCCGACGCGAGGAAAGCCGGAGAGATCATAGCACTTGTACCCATTTTGTGTTGGAGAATATCCAAGCAGGACACATTTGATTTCCCGGGGATCAAGTTTATTTCTTTGATGAGAGTGGACATGAACGCAAGCGGTACAAGTGCTATGATCCCTTCACAAAGAGAATCTTTGTAAGCCTTGATGTCACTTTCTTCGAAAATACTCCGTACTTCAAAAAAACCTCTCTTCAGGGGGAGACAATACATGAAGATCAGTTCTTTGACCTGAGTTCCTTTCCTCCTGCACCTACCCTACCTATTCCACTACCTGATTCTAATATGTCATTGACAGATGGACACTTGAATCCAAGAGGAGAAGTAGAAAACCAAACTGATAAAGATATATTGGTTTATTCACGAAAGCCAAAATCAAAGTGTATAGAGAATCTCACAATTGAAGCACCAAGAGAGTCAGAACCGATGATAACTCCAGATTATCAGAGAATATCACAAATATCTGATCCTGATTTACCCTATTGCTCGCAGAAAACAACCACGGTCATGTACTCGACATCCCATTTCAAAATTCATGTCCTATGATGATATATCCACAGGATTCCGTACTTTTACAGCTCACCTTGATAGAACAGTTGTTGCAAAAAATATTGAGGAGGCATTAGGAATTCCAAAATGGAGAGAGGCGATATTGGAAGAAATGCGTGCATTGGAAAAAAATGAAACTTGGTAAGTGATGGAATTACCGAAGGGAAAGAAACCCGTAGGATGTAAATGGATCTTCATTATGAAATACACAGTTGATGGGACAATAGAACGGTATAAAGCACGGTTGGTGGCAAAAGATAGACATAAAACTACGGCATTGATCACACAGAGACAGTTGCGCCAGTAGCAAAGTTGAATACCATTCAAGTTCTTCTTACATTAGCCGCAAATTTGGACTGGCCACTTCTGTAACTGGACATTAAAAATGCATTCTTGAATGGGGAATTGAAGGAAGAAGTTTTCATGACGCTACCACTAGGTTTTTGCAAAGAGGAAAAAAGCTGAGTATGCAAACTGAAAAAATTCTTATATGGACTCAAGCTGTCACCAAGAGCATGGTTTGACAGATTTGCAAGAGTGTTGAAGAGCTAAGGATACCGCCAAGGACAGTCAGATCATATTATATTTCTTCGATTTGAAAACGGCACTAAAACGATTCTAATCGTATATGTTAATGATATTGTTTTGACAGGAGATAATATAGTAGAGATGGAAAGACTAAAAATGAGTCTTGCTATCGAATTTGAAGTAAAAGATCTAGGATCAATGCGGTATTTTCTGGGAATGGAAGTTGCTAGATCAAAACAAGGCATCTGTGTATCACAACGGAAATATGTTCTTGATCTTCTAACCGAAACTGGCATGCTAAGATGTAAACCAAGCAATACACCTATAGATATGAGAATGAAAACTGACGATGGAGGAAATCCAGTAGAAATAGATAGATATCAAAGATTAGTTGGAAAGCTAATCTACCTGTCACACACCAGACCTGACATCGCATTTGCAGTTAGTTTGGTAAGCCAACACATGCATGCTCCTAAGGAAAGCCACCTAGAAGCCGTCTATAAAATACTCAGATACCTCGAGGGCTCTTCAGGAAAGGGGCTATTCTTCAAAAGGAGTGAAAGAAAAGAAGTTGAAGTCTTCACAGATGCAGATTGGGCAAGATCAATACATGATAGAAGGTCTACTACTAGTTACTGTACCTTTGTATGGGAAAACCTGGTAACTTGGAAAAGCAAAAAACAAAATGTAGTAGCCAGAAGTAGTATTGTAGTTGAGTTCAGAGCTGTTGCACATGGAATACGTGAAGGGCTATGGTTAAAGAAACTTCTAGAAGAATTGCATGTCACAATAAATCCACCAATCAAACTTTACTGTGATAATAAAGTAGCAATTAACATTTCCCTTAATCCAGTTCAGCAAGATCGAACTAAACATGTGGAGGTAGACAGACACTTTATCAAATAAAATGTTGAGAAATGAATTATTTGTATGACTTATGTCCCTACGCAAGAGCAAACTGCAGATATCTTCACCAAGGGACTATCTAAACAAAAATTCAATGATTTCATCTTCAAGTTAGATATGATAAATATTTACGATCCAACTTGAGGTGGAGTGTTGAAATCATGAGATAATTGATCAAGTTTGAAAATAATTGTTAATTTCCTTAGTTAGAATATTTAGAATATTCTTTGATTATTGTAATCTTTAGATATGGTAGGAATTTTTTCTTTTTCTTTTATGCTCTCCCCTCATGTACTATAAGTAAGGGTGTGTACTGTACATAATTCAAAAAGAAGAAAATAAAGTTTTTCTCTTCATAGTGGAACCAACACTCAGTCCATTGTAACTGAAGATTATTGTGCCTAATTGTTTAGCACTCCACTGAGCCATGCTGATTGTTTGTATCTTATTCGTGGCTGTAATTTGTTTGAATGTTGTTTGTTTACAGTTTATTTGATTATGTACTTGGTGACCCTTTAAGCCCTCATTGCCAATGTATAGTAAATTGCTTGAAGAAGAACCATGAGATTCAAATCTTGGCACCTTTCCTTTGCTCTGGCTAAACCATATGAAAATGACTTGGTGAGCTACTTGGGATGACAAATTAGAATGTGTTTACTTTTCTCTCATTGATGAGTCACTTTCTTTGATTTCTCCTGGAATGCCTCTTACCAATGCATGTTATGCATGTCTTGTAATGATATTGGGATAGTTAAAATTACCCAGATCTCACTTTTAGTTTGGGATCAAAAGATCATATCATTTGGCAATATCCATTACATATCATGTTTTCTACTTTATTTCTTTACTAATCTTCATTTAGTTTATGGTTGAATTTTAAAAATTTCTAGGAACAAAAACAATTCATTATCTAACTTTTCATAGGAATTGCTGTATAATTTTTGCCAGATACATATCATG
Source organism: Fraxinus albicans (assembly GCA_903798335.1). Lineage (NCBI taxonomy): Eukaryota > Viridiplantae > Streptophyta > Magnoliopsida > Lamiales > Oleaceae > Fraxinus > Fraxinus albicans. The sequence goes on along the minus strand of CAIGRM010085628.1, from coordinate 6,141 downwards.
TGTTGTGGGTTGTCCAGTGGAAGGAGCAATACCTCCATCGCAAGTGGTGTATGTCGCACAAGAACTTCTTAATATGGGTTGCACTGAAATTTCCCTTGGTGACACGATTGGGGTTGGTACTCCTGGTAATGCTGGAACTGCCTTTTAACCTGCTTCCTGAGCAACATCTTACCGACCAAAATGACCTCAGTTCAGTTTCTTCTTATGCTTAGAAAAAGAAAAGCAAAACAAAAAACAAATTTGCAGTTTGATGCATATTAATGAGTGAAGGAATATATTTCGTGTTGCTTTACTATCTGATGTTTTGCATAAAGAGATTGTGCTTTTATATAAATTTATTGGCTTCTCAGTATCAACCTAAGCTCTTTTAATAGTAATGAGTTATATGGCCTCCATAAGCAAACACATATTTCTATTGGTAGACATGATAGTTTCTTGATTTTTCTTTTTAGTACCAAGGCCTAGAGAATAATCTCCATCTCTCAGACAAATTTTTCAGTCTGCTCTCACCATAAACCGTATATACACATTCACTGAAAACAAAGTATCCTTTCAATTTGATGATATTTTTCTGAATTGGTTGTCAACCTACCTGTTCATTAAACTACTTATTGTTTTAGAGAATGACAGCTCTTATAAATCATATTATAAAGCTCTACAGGGGACAATCTCTTCCCCTCTACAGACTCATGGATGCATTGCTTGGCTGTTTTCAAGATATAGAAAGTAATTGTACTCTATGTACATGTTGTATATGGGGCTGTCCTCTTTTCTATCTTAATTCAAAATTTTCACTTGAGGGGCTCTAGTTTGCAATAAATTGCTGTACTTCGATATCTCAATTGTTATATCAAATATTTGGGAATTGTTTCTTCTTGATTCTTTGAGATGATGTTCCTATTTTAAGGGTGAGCTGATCTCTTTAGAGTATTTTTCGGATTTGATACCGAGATTTTAGCATTATATATCCTAGACTTTTGTGATTATTTTTAAAATTATCTATTTGTCCATGATTTACCCAATTATTAATTGAGATCAAAGGTGACCTCTTATGTGCACTTCTGCATCATGATCTTACGCCGCCCACTATTTGAACATGTGACTTAGCACACAATGCTGTCTTTTCAACATTTATAATCTTTTGACACACAGTAAATGTGAATTTATTTAGTGTATGAGCATAATGACTTCATAGACCCTTTCTGTCCCAATGTTGGTACGGAGAATCTGTCAAATGGACCCTTTGATATTGATCATGCCCAAGTAGATTTATCTTTGTTCTTTTCTGCTTTATCTTCTTGCTTTGGAAACTTTTCAATCTTTTTTTTCAACTTTCTAATGCTTTGCCGCTTTTGCCAGGGACTGTCATTCCAATGCTTCAAGCTGTTCTTGAAGTTGTCCCCATAGAGAAGCTTGCTGTTCATTTTCACGATACTTATGGACAAGCTCTTTCAAATATTCTTATATCACTCCAAGTAATTTTATCTCCCTCTTGAGCTGCCTTTGTAAAAAACTGAAAACTTGTCCTATTGACATGCTTGCTAGGTAGTTTTTTTTTCCCACAGTCAACTAGTTAAAAATTTTAAATTGGTCTTTTATGGTCTGATGTCACTCAATATGAAGAATCATGTTTCTGCATAAAGTGGAAGTGTGGTATCACAGCTGAGTTTATGAACTAAAAATACTTGGGGTCACAGAAAAAATAATGGAAGGTGGGAGGGGAGAGGGGAGAGGGGGAAGAAAGTCAAGGAAAGAGTTGCAGATGTTGACATTGATGTGAAATGGTCAAGGAAGGAGTTGGAACAATAAAGACAATAACAATTAAACAGCCAGGATCTCACATGGTTAAGTTGGATAAACCTTATTAGTAGTGTAGCATGCTATGGGAATGGATAATGAGTTAACAAATTGTTCAATATCGACCAATTAAGCATAAAAAGTTAATGTGGAAGAGTGGAAGAAGGTAAAGAAGCTTTTAAGAGGAACGTGACATCGTTAATGATACCTTGCACTCTTGAAAAATTGTGTCTTTCAGAAAAGGCAGATGTGAAGGTAGCGGTATCAAATATGTTGAAGTAATCGCATATGCAGGCCATATAAATGTGGCAGAATAATGTCAGTTCAGCTCCATCTCATCAATGTACCAAGCATGTTTGGCTGAGCTTTTAGAGAGAGAGAGAGAGAGAGAGAGAAGCAAATGCTACTTTAAGTAATTTTCTCCTAACACGATTGATTTTAGCACTTACTATAGTGTCAAAATAAGTAACTTATGATAATTTTTTCTCAATAAAAATAATTTTATTAAAACTTCTTATTTACTCTTAACTGAACTTTTTAAGCTACCAACTCAGTTATAATCTATACGGAATAATATGCCAGTTCACGGTAGAATTGCTCTGCAGCTTGCATTCCTTGCTTGCTTAAAAAATTAGAAAATTTCTGTACAAGAATTTATTTTCTGAAGAATTGTCTGGAATTGGTAATATGGGACATGCTATAACTAAAGGTGTATGCTAGTTATGTAGTGGTGTTCTTTACAGATGGGTATCAGGACAATCGATTCTTCTGTGTCGGGCTTAGGCGGTTGCCCATACGCCAAAGGTGCTTCTGGAAATGTTGCGACTGAGGATGTTGTTTACATGCTAAATGGACTAGGAGTGAAGACAAATGTGGATCTCAGAAAGCTCATGTTGGCTGGAGAATTTATCTGTAAACATTTGGGCCGGCCTTCTGGTTCTAAAGTTGCAATTGCCTTGAGCAAAACCACAGCTACTGCCTCCAAACTTTGAGGTATTTTCTGATGAAACGACCTGAACTATGCTACTGCCTACAAGCTTTTAGGTATTTTCTGATGAAATGACAGAATTGAGGGTTTATGTTATATCTCCTGCTTGATATCGTCTTTTCATGGTTAACGGGGAGGAGGGGTTAAGGTTGTACATGTTCTGCTGCATGGCTTTGCACGGGGCTGATTTCATTTACAATTAGACCTGAGAGACCATAGTTAGTTGATTACATGAATAAGATGATGAAAATGATTAAAATATGGAAATTTATTTCCGCGGCTTAAATTGATTACTGGCAAAAAGTCCATGAAATTTTTTTTCTTTACCCTTGTATCTCATGTTGGTAATTAGTTATAATATTGCTGATCTCTATAAGATAGAAACTCTTGTAAGAGTTATCTTCTGATTTCATTTTCACGTATAAGATTTACATATATATCATATATGACCCGCATATTTTATTTTCCCTGTGATAGTCGAAAAGTTGACAGACACACTGTTATATACCCCACAGATTTTTATTTTCCCTGTGATAGCTGAAAAGTTGACAGATATACCATGAAATTCACCCTCCTAACATTTATTGTATAAATGATTGACCATAAAATTTTGGCTATGGTGTGGTCCGTGTGGAGAAAGCGGTACAAATTATTTGGGGTTGATAAAGAAGGATTGGGGGAGATTTTGAGCACGCACCCGAGTTTTCTGAATCACCAAATACAACTGTCAATATTCTTATTTCTGCAACATTTTGTGTTACAGTGATTAGTTAGGGATGATTATTTACTGGGATGAAGAATGCATGAAGACGAACAGATGAATAATTCAAAAAGAATACAAAAATATGCTCATAACAAATCATCTTAAAATCAATAATAAAACAAAATTCAAATTTTAACTTGCTAACGAACATAAAATAGATTAATATAGTCATTTTCAACCACCCTGTGGCGCATGGCACTCGCCACTCGATGCTTGATTGTAACTTTTAGGCATTCAATGAAAGTTGATGTGACACGAGCCTCGAGACATTTGCTCTCAGATAACTTTTCGATACCATGTTCTACACTTCTACATGAATGCAATTTTAACCTGGCCTGTGCTTTCAAATGAATAATTGTTGCTGTTATGATTTTGTCCTTCTCAACAGCACAGGTGTTTTTGTTAAATGCAATGGCATAGTTAAGAACATGTTGGTGGTTGGAAGAATGGTGGTTTTTATGGCTCTTCTGCACTCAATTCTGGCAATTTATTGCCATCTTTAACTGCACTGAGAAATTTGTCGGACCTCGGAAAAAACTGCAGTGTTAAATTATGTTGATTTTAAACATGGGAAAACTCAACAGGACACGACCAGATATGATGGGATGTGTCTCATTAAACAATTTTTTTTTCCGTTAATTGTTCATTAATTTTATTTTTATTTATTTAAATTATGTTTTGTGATTTTGTATATACGTTAACTAGGCTACAGACAATCAAATTCGAGTTAAGGTTTAGCATTTGTTTGGTGTAGCTTATTTGAAAATGATTTTTCATCAAACTTATTTTCAACAGCACGTTCTCTCAAGAAAATCATTATCTATGTGCACCAACAAATTTTCCATACTTTTTAAAGACACATTTTCAAATTAATCGTTTTTCACTTCAAAACATTTGCAAATAAATTATTTTTACTATAATATATTTCGTGTTTCCTAAAAGTAAAAGATGGGGAAAATTGTGGTCGTCTCATACCTTTACTTCTTAGTGTTCTCAATTTTTATCTCTTAGAAAATATATTCGAAATAATACATTTTTGGTGAGCGTATACCAATTAATGAAAACTATCTAAATAAAAATGCAAGGATAAGGATATTGTTGATAAGAAATAAAGGTCGGAAAAAAATCCAAATACTAATAAATATTCGCAACATCGTTTGCAATTTTTGTAAAAGCTAAGTTTAGATTGTTACATGCGTAAATATCTTGGTCAAAAATCAATTCAGTTCCTCGAATGGAACATGAGTTGTCAAAATTCTGTAGTTTCTTCGTGAATTTGATTTCATATTGTAGCGTTTTATGAATAGGTATGCAAGATTTTATGTTTGGACGACGAATTAATGATATTGAGCACATTTTCAAAAATAAGTTAAAAATTGTATCGATGTGTTGTCCGACAAATGCATACCGAGTATGGAATATTGGTGAGTTATCGATCGAGTTAATACTTATATTTTACTGTTAAAAAATAAATAAATAATAAAGCTAGAGATCTAAATTGAAGCGCATAACGTACAAATTAGGTTACTAGTTTATTAGTTCACTTATCGGAAAAGGAGGCTAAGTTCACTTATAAGTGAACAAATAAATTATAATAAAAACGAACACAGAATCCTTAATTCTCGTTATAATTTATGTAACATTTATACGAGATAATTGAACATATATCTAAAATAAACAAATATTTGAGTTCAAATCTCGGCATCTATTTATAAAATTTAATACTTAATCATTTAATCATTTAGACAAGGTAACTTAACATTAAGTTTCACTGCAACATCTTCTAACTTGATTTTACAAATGTGAACAAAATTACGGGCAACTCCAAATATTAGAAAAGATTTAGATTCTTGATTATAGTGCGTGGAGCCATAAGCATCATTAGGTGGTGGACGTTTAAGTATATAATTGAACTTATTATTCACAAGGTAATTGATAATTATCGACTGTGAGTGAATTAGAAGGTAATTTGAACCAAACGATCCAACAGTTGGGGGGCCTCTATTAATCAGGAAAATTGAGTGAAAACAACTAGACAACGATTTCTATCCTACCTAAAAAAATCTTGAAAAGGCTAACGATTTATATTTATGTGCATTTTATTGTTTATTTTATATCGAGTTTTGAAGTTTCATCTTAAAACATCATCTCAAGTCTTTTTTATATTATTAAGCAATATTTAGATTTTACTCTTAACATTCTTATTATAAGATGGTGGTTCGTTTGAGCTTTTGACTTTAAAATCTTAGAATCCAATGGCACCTTGAGCTTTATACGAATCAAATTGCTAGTTTGAATTTTTGGGTTTGATACGATACACAGTCTTGAAATTTCATCATAAAACCCTCATTTAGTAGAGGGTTTTTGAGTTAAAACACATTAAAATTAATTATCAGGGCCTGTTTGATAGGCCATTATTTTTCATGGAAAATGGAAAACAAATTTCAATTTTCACTTTTGTCTTGTTTGATACACTATATTTTCCAGGCAATTGATTTTCTTGGTTTTGTCTCTAACGTATGCTTTTCCTTGGTTTTGTGGAAAATCAATTTGGTGGAAATTTTTTTTTCAGGTTAATTTTTTTTTTTTTTTT
>CAIGRM010085612.1:0-16005 GCA_903798335.1 Fraxinus albicans | reverse complement strand
TATATCCTTCATAGATTCAGTCATGTTTCTTCTATCGTTAGATTAAACTAGTTGTTTAATTTTAATTTCAATTTCACTTTATTGGCGGATTGATTACTGCCTTATGCTTGATGTATATGGTCGATTTTTGAACTTGTTTCAATAAAATTGTGCAAATATTTTCCATTACATCAAACAAAAAATGTATTGTTGGCCCTAAAATGTGCACCAAATAGGGGCAATTGAACGGTTTATGTGCTCACATCCACTCAAATTAACACATTGAATTTCGAACTGTTTAAATTGCGAGAGGTTGGTCAATGAGTGGGTCCACCCATCCATTATGTTTATCTTTTTTCCACTCAATGCCCAATGTATTTTGATTCAGATACGAATCCAAGACTGAACTATAAGTCGTGCTAATACGTAGAAAAAAATAAATTTACACGTCAAATTTTTTTTTACAAGAATTATTTCTTTTTTTTTTTTACACTTTTTTTGCACCAAAAAAATTAACGGGTCGGGGACTGGACCAAGCTATAGCCCGACCCAATGCCCTTAAATCCGTCCCTGTTGTGAATTGAACGACTCAAAAGTTCAAGGTGTGTTGATTTGAGTCATCTGTCCAATTCATGTATTTCTCAATAGAGAATAAGCAATTTTGTAGTTAATACTGATTTTAAAGTACAATTAATTTTTAATTTATGATTATTTTTTCTATAAGTAAACTTTTTAGAATTATGCTTCTGGTACATTATTTGTTGACATCATCTGTGTAAGAAATTTGGCTACTGATTAAAAAAGCATTTTTAAAATTAATGCATAAAGAATTACCAACTCACCTCATGTAAAACTTAATGTACATGTAGAACGTTTTATACAACAACATGAGAAAAAGTAAGGTGCCTGGTTTCTTTAAGTCAACGTGGCACTAGTTGACACATGATTACTTATTAAAAAAAATAATTGTATATAAATTTTTTTATGAAATTGTTCTCGTTCCCATGATGAAAATAAGACTATTCACTTTCTGATGTGGAAGGAGAACTTTACTTATGGTTCTCTCCAAATTTCAGAACCATAGGTCCCACTATGGGTAGAGAACATTTCAAATATTTTTTTAATATTTTATAATTATTGAACAATTAATACGAGCTTCCTTTTATGTTTATTTATACTCTTAAAAAATATTGAATGCAAGACCATTAATTTTTTTATGACTGAGTTAATCTCTCTCAAGGTCAATAATGGGTAGTCTGCGATTAAAAACGTTATGCACACAATTTATAGAAGCCGACTATGTGCTATTTTTAATGCATTTGCATAAGCTTGTATGAAGACTTATTAATGAATAAGTTATTGTGTTCATCATTATTTGTAGGGTATGAAAATAATATATTTTATCTCAGCCCTTGTTTGAGCCACATTATTTTTCTCATTCTCATTTTTCTACTCATTCTCAACCATACATTTTTCAATAAAATAATACTTTATATTACATCATTAATTTTTCCTTCTTTTTCAACCCGTATTCCCCATCACATCAACAGTAAAAATGCGTTCTTACTCCCAAAATGTGCACCAAACAGGGGCTCAATCATATTTGTTAGGGAAAATTGCAGTCAATGTATCAAACATTTCATTTAGTTGCAGACTTTGCTCAAACCTTTCATTTGAAACACCCACGGTACCAAACTCTAGTCCTGATTGATGGTTTTCGTCTGTTTGACCACAAAAATCGTTAATTGATCCTAGAAATCAAAAAATTTAATGATTTCCACCAAATAGACAATGGCGATTTGGGCATTACATATTTTCCCTTTAAAATAAAAAAATGTCAGTTACTCTCCATTTCGTCATCCATTATGAAACTTGCGACAATCTACGAAGATGAAGATGACAGATACGGAGAAGAAGTTGATCTTCCAGCAGATTTTACAGCCGATATTCGAGGCTCTTTTCCCCAACCTGTATACGATAAGCGTGCTTCTTGGAATCCCCATTTGCAGTACGAAAATTTTTGATTACAAGCCGTGTGTATAGACTGTCTTCATGTACTGGGAAATGTGAAAATGTTGCATGATTTGATCACTTAGGAGTTAATATACTGTGTAATATATTGTTCTGTACATGTGCATTGCTCAAACTAAAAAGGGTTATGGCTTGATTGTTTTTGTTTTCATATCTTTTAGGGGAAAATACAAAATATTTTAGAATATGCCTACAACGTCATGGTGGAATTTTATTTGGAAAGATGATAAATTTTGTGTACGAACATGGTAAAGTAAGTTATCTAGACTATGTCGATCCTGATTTCTTCAACAGATTTCTTCTCGACAATGCCATGAAGATGTTGGAATATTCTGGTAGAATCAGATATTTGTACAAGATGGAGAAGAAGAGATTGAGTATAACATCATTCTGGTTGGTCAAAGATTCAGATTTCATGAATGTAATGAAGTGGTTTGGTGAAAATAGGATGGTAGAAGTATACTGCTTGCCTGTAGTTGAGGTTTTGGAGTTGCCATGGGTTGCAAATATTTCTATAGTTGATTGTGAGACTGGTGAGGAGTTGGTAAATGTTGAAAAGTTTAGTGTTCATGATGAACTAGTTTGCGAGGAGCAATCGTGCTATGCTATTGAGGTTTATGATGATTCATTAGAAGGTGATGGGTTGTACATGATAGCCCAAGAATAGCTAATCAAGAGGGGGGTGAATTGATTTTTAAATTAAGTTATAATAAAAAAGTAGTAACTAGATAGATTGATTTAAATATCAAACACAAATGTGAAAGCAATAAAAGAAGAGGGATTGGTGGGTTGTACATGATAGCCCGTTACTAAGCTCTTCGACACAAGCAATGCCAATTTCACTATGTTAATTGATTGGTGGTGTAATTCAACCCTTTACAATGCTTCCAGTGACTTACAAGCAAAGAGTACTGATTGTTTTACAACGTTAAGCTTTCCGGGACCTCAATACAACCTACAATTCAAGTAAGATTACAAATGAAATATTCTCCTCTCAATCAATGATGATTCAAAAGTTGAGTATAAGAAGAGAAGTATGTAATACTTTAATAGATAGCAATAAATGAAGCTCAAGTATTAGGTGTGGAAGTCTTTGATGTATTAGAATTAATTTGATCAAAAGACTTTTTTTCCAAACACAATGATTTGATAACAATAAATAGGGTGAGAAATTAATGTTATTTTGCTCAAAAGAATCTCACTTTAATGCTCTCAAAATCTTATGATAATGGTAAGTCAGTTGGAATTTATAGAAATAAAAAACGTGAAATTCTCTGTCCAATCGGACGACCCCTATCGGACGTCTGGCACTGTACCTGACGATTGAACTAGCCGTTAGGAGTCAGAAATCAGAACGATAAAAAATTTGACCATTGAGCTACCGGACGTCCGCCAAACTCGAAACTCTTTAATTTTCTCTTTTCCTTGATTATTTTGTAAATGTAAATCTTTTAGGAAATTTTCATTTAACTTTTTCAAATTAAGTGTCATTGAAAAAGAGTTCAAAAATCAAGTGAAGGTTTTTGTCAAAAATAAATTTTATGCGAGTGTATTTGTGCAAAATTTGTTTCATGTATAAAAGATTAATTTTCGAGCTTGTAGTGATTTATTGCTGTGAATTAAGGTGTTTTACCTTTACATATGAATTTAAATCATGTAAGTCTAATATTTTTTGATAGATTTGGTGCGAGTTCACACTTTATTGCTCGATTTTGAATTTGGTGCTAATACTTGATTTGTCTTCTATTGTTCCTTATGCAATTGCTCGATTTCCAAGTTCAATCGTGAATGCTCGATTTCCACCCAGTTCGTAACATGTATCGTTGAAGACTCAAAAATAAAAATGTTAGAGATAAGAATAATTTGTTTGTTATAATTAAAACTCAAAGTCAACCATAGGTCAACAATACATAGTTGATCAAGTAAATGACTTGGAAGTAGATGGAGTCGCTGATCTTGGTAAAATTGATGTTGGTCAAACAGAGGCAAAGGTTGGGAAAATAGAGGTTGATTTAACTTGGGGTTGAACCAGTGGTTGGTATGGATTATGACGGTGGTTTTGAAGTAGACTTACTTGAGGTGTAGCGGGTGAAACTGATGTGCTCTTTGCTGAGTCAGTGGAACAGATCACATTTGAAGACTATTCCAAGTGTGATATTCTTTTGAATAACTTGTGCGAGACATTCAATTCTTCTATTATTGTTGTTAGAGAGAAGGCCATCATCGTAATGCTGAAGAATATTAGACATTAACAAATGATAAGAATGAATGCAAAAAAGGAATCAACACAGAGGTGGGATCATGCATTTGGGCTAAGGGTAATGAAAATCATTGAGAAGGCTAAAGGTGAAGTGAGATACTTGAAGGCAGACTATCCGGTAGTCATAAGCTTGAGATAACCAGCAGAGATGGACTGATGTGGAGTGTTGATTTGACAAAACATGAATGTGCATGCAAAAAATACAGCTGACTGGAATACCATGTGCCCATTCAATATCAGGCATGCTTTCAAGGGATATAGGCTGATCCATTTATAGCAAAGAAACATACCTCATGTGTTACTCCCTAGTGATCCAACCTATGTCAGGACCTAAGCTATGGTCAGAGCTGGGAAAACACCCTCTGAATGAACCGCAATAGAAAGAATAGGCATGCAAACCTAAAAAAATGAGATAGAGGTCACAGATAGAGTCACTTGCAGGAATGAAGAGGTGAAGGACTGGCATGAAGATGACATGTAAATGATGTGGGGGATCTGAACATAACAAAAAAGAAACAGAGATCGCTGCCTGTTGAAGTTAGTTCACAACAAGAATCACAATTAAGCACACAACCAGAGTCTCAACAAGATACACAATCAAGTGTATTAAAGGGGAAGAAAAGAGCACCATCAGATCCTACTTCAAAGTCACGGATGAAGAAGTCCAAGAATCAAGGATCCAAATTTTTAGCATGACATGTTTTCTCTTTTATATTTTTATTATGAAGTGAACTTATTTTGTGGATATTATGTTTTTGTAAAGTGAACTGTAATTATTTTGCAAATATTGTATTTGTTGAAATATGGAATGGAATGTAATGGAAGCATATACATCAACTGTTGTGATTTCATATGTTGTTTTGGACTCTTGAGGTTTAATTCATGGCGTTACACTGTGTTTTCATCGAACATCGGGGCCTAGGTAATTAAGTTCTATGTGAAAATATTGGTACTTCTTAAGCAACAATCACCAAAGGTTTGGTACTGATAGTGCAACAATCACCAAAGGTTTGGCACTGTCACTGTAACTATAACAAAATATTTGGTACTTTTACCATAACTATAACAAAGGTTTGGTACCTTTGATGCGCAATATACAAAACGATTGGAGTGTGATATGAACTTTAATTTCTCATTATACAAATGGTAGAAATAGAAATGTGAAAGTCAAGGAAAAAGGTACAAACACGACCACATTTTACATCCACATTTCACAATATATAACACAAACCCCCAATGCCTAAACACTAATCCTACATTTCTGAAGCTAAAAACGCCCATCCCACAAACCCATCCTACATACCTAGGTACTACAAACACTCCACACACAAAGCTGAACAGACAAGTCTTCTGCTTTTTGGTCTTGTTGCTTGGAGGGTGCTGATTTCAGCTTTCATTTCCCTCCTAGCCCGTAATAGATCTGGAATCAGCTCCCTAGATCTCTCACATATATGAGGGTCATACCACACAAAAGGTACATCCACCCGAATCTTGACTTCAAGGACAAGTGATAAATCTTCATCATGGGTTCAGGTTTGCCCATGAAGTCTTCATCCGCGTCCGGCAATCACGTCTGCATATATTCATTTCCATCTACGTGCTGATTTTTCCTAACTAACTGTGGGAGAGAGTGATATTAATAGTGATGAAAATGGACAGAAAATGAATAGTGAAGTGCTATAATAGAAAGAAAAAGTGTATAATGCCCAAATTGCCCTTGTTTACTTAGTGAAAATTATTAAAGTTTTTTATTTCTGGGATCAACTAACGATTTTAGTGGTCAAACAGACGAAAACTGTCAATCTGGACTGGAGTTGTGATTTTTTTAAAGGTTTAGTACCGTGAGTGACATAAATGAAAAGTTTGTGCAAAGTCTGCAATTAAATGAAAGATTTGGTACCTTGGCTGCAATTTTTCCTATTTGTTAATTGAATTCTTTTGAACATGTGAGTGGACAACCCCTTTACAACCTTGCGGCCAATTGGAACTGACCTTAGTCAATACATGGTATAGGGACCCCTTGGTGGTGTTGGGTTTTATATGGAAAGATGAAAATATTGGTCATCTAATAAAGTTTGGTAGATTTTTTTTAATAAAACATATTAGTTCTTTGAGCATAAAAAATAATTGTTATAATTTTGACATGACTTTTACCTTTCAATTTCAATAGTTAATATCATGTAAATTTGTATCTGTTATGAAAATTGGAATGTTTCAATGCCCGTTTGTAGTGAAAAGATAAACAAATTTAGCCACAATATGAAATAATTGATCACAAGAATACAAGAACAATGTAATTGATAGAGAATTAAGATTTTATTATAATATGGAGAAAGATTATAAAGATTGTGTGTTTATGATTTGTCTAACAATTTCTAACTAAATTATAACGAAGAGCCAACTATATAGACAAATAGGGAACGTCCAAACTATTATAGTAGTGTTGTACATAAAGTAGAATACCAAAAAAGGAGTTCGAAACGAAAAAAGAGACCAAAACAGATGGCAATATGTGGCACTAAGCTAACATTGCAGCTTGGGTCATTTACTCCAAAAATCTTGATTTTTTTCATCCCATAATTTTCTTCAAGTTCAATACAAATTCCTACTCCCGATGAGTTTTCAAGTAGAACATCAATTAGAATTTGTCAAATAAATTTGAATAGAATTTCATAATTACATTCCAAATAAGATTCTTCTTAATGTGCAGTTTAATTAGAACTTTCAATTATCTTCAACAAAGAATTCGGGTCACACTCAAATTCTAACAATTTTCATCTTGATATGAATTCTACTGCAGTGAACAAAACTTTAAAAAAAATTATCCACCTGGAGACATTTCACTGCAAGGAATACATTTGAACTCTTCAATGAAAACACAAACAAAACTTCTCTTTCAACAATTCCAACTGAAAATATTATCCACCTCTGCTACCCCAATTAAGGGTAAAAATGATATAATGACTACTAAATAAGGCAGAAACAAGCCTTATAACAGAATTACAATTGAATGCATCAAAATAAGGATCTTGGCTAGAATCAACACCCTAACTGCATTCAAACCATCAACAAAATCAGCAGAGTTGAACCTATATGGAATCTTATGGCAAAAAAATGGGTCTATTTCTAGCACTTGAATATGATGACACCTTCGATAATGGTGGCAGGACGGATTTACCTATATCTTCAAAATTCAACTTAGATTTATTCTTAAATGAAGAATTAGACTACAACGATATAGAAGCCAACTCTAAATGCACCCGAGTTCTTGAAATATGTTGATTACATGAAAATTCTGTATTACCTTGTAAGATATATAAATGGAATTTTCTATGTTCCATCAGAATAACATGGGCTCCTTTGATAACCTTTAGAGCTCCGTCTTGTACTCTTTGAATCAAGAGTACTTAAGGAGATAAGATTTTTCTTTAGATTTGGAACGTGTCTCATTATATCAAGTGTTCTAATTATTCCATCAAACATCTTTATTGTGACCCGACATAACCAACGATCCGACAAGGTGTGTTATTATTGATTATCACAATACTTTTTGAAACTTATTCATATGTTGAAAATAATTCCCGATTGGGTGACATATGAAAAATGCAAGTTGTATCCAAAATCCAAGCCTCATCAAATTTGGATTTGTTGTCGACATAAATAGAAGCTCTCCATCACTGCTAGAATTTTCTGCAATACTTGCTTTCCTTGAAACTTCCGATTGTTGATTTGTAGTTGACTTTGATTTATTCTGTAGCTCATAACAATCGTTTACCAAGTGCCCATTTTCTTACAATAATTACAAAATTTGAAATTAAGTTTTGACTTGCCCATCGAACAACCATCATGACCGATAAGACCATCTTCATGATCCCCAAATGCTGCGAGATACTTCAATTTCTCCTTTATCGTAGACTTCTTCAATTATGAGAGTATCACGACTATATAAAATCGTGTCTCTAAAAGACATGTATGAGGTGGGCGATGAATACAACAAAATCAGTCACAAATCGTCTTCATCATAATTCTCCTCCAAAGTCTCCAAATCAACGACAATTTCTTTAAAAGTAGTTAGGTGATCCTAAAGAAATGTACCTTCTATCGTACGATGAGAATATAGACATTGTTTCATATACAATTTGCCAGTAAGACACTTCGTTATACATAATTGCTCTAATTTTAACCATAAAGAAGTGGCTAACTTCTCGTTCAAAACTTTCTAAAGAATATTATTTGAAAAATGAAAATATATTTGAGATCGGGCCTTTCGATACCTCCGTTGGTTTTCCTCTATAGTCCAAGTTGTGGGTATTTTGTCAAATTTCAACAATGCGTCGTCTAAATCCATCCGGGTGAGTATTACTTGCATCTTTACATGCCACAAAGAGAATCTTGTACTGTGATTCTAATAGCGGAATATCTTCATTGTTACCATCACGACAAACCTCGATCTTCCCAAAAATTTCAGTACCATAAACTTCGATACCAACTGTCATGAAAATTGGAATGCTCAATACCAATTTGTTGTGAAAAGATTAGAGATTAAGCTACAATATGAAGTAATTGATTACAAGAATACAAGAACAATGTAATTTGCAGATAATGGAGATTTTATTATATGGAGAAAGAATATAAAGATTATGTGTTTATGATTTGTCAAACAACTTCTAACTTCTCACTAAATCATAACCAAGAACTAGCTATTTATAGGAAACAAATAGGGGACGTTCAAACTGTTGTAGTATAGTTGTGATAAAGTGGAATGCTCAAAATGAAGTCCAAAACGAAAAAGGAGACCAAAATAGAGCAGATGGAAAATTATCGTAGTGTCGTGGTGCCATTTCTCGTGTCTTTTACTCCAAAAATCTTTATTTTCTTCATCCCAAAGTTACATTCAAGTCCAACACAAATTCCTACTCCCAATAGGCTTCCAAATTGAACTTTAATTAGAATTTTCCAAATAAATATGAATAGAATTTCACAGTTGCATTTCAAATAGGATTCTTCTTAATGTGCACTTTAATTAAAACTCTCAATTATCTTCAACAAAAAATTCGAGTCACACCCAAATTCTAACAATATTCTTTTTATAGAAGTTCAAACAAATGACAACATTGAGCGATTATTCATGCAAAATCATTAAGTTAACAACTGAAAGGATACACCAATTATGTAAATTGTTACGAGTCATAAACGGAAACGACACGTGGCACCATATTTCAACGTCTTAAATGAAATCAAGATGTATTTTCCTAGCCCTTGACGTCGATTTCGAGGCCTTGACTTATTCCGAGGCCAATGTTGTTAGCCGAAGCCATGTTCCGTGGTCATGCACTATTCGAGGCCCTTTTACAGCTAGAGAAGGCCCAAGTGGAAAGATATAGCGATGATGAAGATCTTCATGTGAATGATTGACGTGACTTTTGTGAAAAGTAGCTTTGTGTCTTATCTTGTCAATGTAAGAGTATTTAATGTTTTGTAAGGCTAGGAATGTCAACTTGATGTCTAGGATTTGATATACTGGCCGTGGAGATGAGGCCACGTGTAAATTGATGCAAAGGTCATTATTTCGTTTGTGACACTATAAATACCCACACCATGTAACACAAGAAGGTTAATGAAATTCCAAACACTTGAAGTAATATAATTTTTTCCTCTCTCTCGTTTAACAGTGTATTTCTACTACAAATCTTGTTCTTTATCGATTTGTTTCTTATACAATCGTTTTATATTTATCTTGCCTGAAACCCGAACGGAGACATCTCGTGTCTTTGAACTACTCCCAAGTTCAGTTTCTGGAGTCATGTTGACCGTTGATCGGTATTGACGTGTTGGATCAAGCTTACGTGTGCACCAGTGGGCCCGAATGCAACCAATTTGTTCAAGCCAGTATCTAAGAAGTTTAATCTGGATTTATATGTAAATGTAGAATTGGTTTAACTCTCATTTGGAATAATATATGGAAAAGGATATAAAATAATATTTTATACTAGAATTGAATATAAATACTTAAAAATAAATTTAACTATCTTTATTATTGATGAGAATTGTAGTGAAGTGTAAAATATATGCTTTTCACATAATTTTGAGTTTTGACTTTTGACCATATAAAGGTTCTAAAACAAAAATGTTGTAGAGAAAATAAGTAAACAAAATGGTTCGAAAGATTATGATGGAAATATTTCTTTTCTTTCTCGTGTATTGACCTTTCAGGAGGTTTACTTGGACTGGGTCCATCTTTTTTGGATGAAAATAATCTTTTCTTGTACAACACGTGATTATTTATTTGGAAATACTTAAAATTGAATTGTCTATATACACGTTTCCATTCAAATCAACACGTTGAATTTTGAACTACTCAAATTATGATAAATTGAGCAATTAGTGGGTCCACCCAACCATCCATTATGTTTATCTTTTTATCCACTTAGAACATTTTTAAGAGACTCTCTATGTATAAAAAAAATATTATGTATAATAAAGAGTATCTTTAAATTTAGAGAGTAATTTTTTTATGCAAGTCAAGGGCCTTTCCATTTTTACTCTTTATTTTTTGTTCTTTTCCAATGAATGTTTACCAGTCAAATCAACATGCCTATTACTATGAATCGCTTAAATCACAATATATTTGACACTTAGAACATATCCAAGAGACTTTTTAAATACAAAACACTCTCTATTTTAGAGAGTCGACACTTGAAAATAAATTTGAAGAGTTTTTGTTAACATACAAAAAATGAAGCCAAATTAAATGGTCCAAGAATTGGAGCTCAGTTAGGGAGTTCAAGATATAGGTTCAAATGAGACTACTGTAGAATATAGCGGAGGCCCATAACCAAAGTCCTATCATCGCCCAAACCTGTAGGACGCCCGAATCTGAGCAAATGAAGTGCCTTACTGTCGCTCAGAGTGATGATCTCATTCTCACTCAAGCCTTTGAGTCGCTCAAGATTTGAGCGAATACGATGTCTTGTGGTTACTTAAAAAGATAGTTATTGAAGCGGTTATTGAGCAATATTATCACACCACATGATCTAAGAATCTCGATCACAAGCGGTTAAATGACAAGAGTAATAGCAACAGTTACAAAAGACAGTTCCTTGACAAGCCAGCCATCACGAAAAAAGTGGGTAGTTATAGAACGCCAAACAGTTTACAAGCAGTTCTAAAGAGAAAACAGTCAAAGGAGTATAAAAATGAAAATAAGACATAGAAAGAAAGACCTCGAATCAATCTTTCAGATTATTTCGTGTGCTTGTGCCCCTTTGAGGCGTTTTGCTTTTTTTCAATTGTAATCTTCATAAATAAAGCACCTCTTTTTGGGACTCTGTCTCAAAAGATTTGTTCCTTATACAATCGTCTGAATCGTCTGAATCGTCTTTTAATTGTTAATGAGAACCCACACGAAATAGTTTTTAAAATAGAGAGTGGATTTTACTTTTCAAATTTAGTGAAGAACACTCACTATCTATTCTTAATTAATAATGATTGCATTTAATAAATTACAAATTTCAATAATCTACGATTTAAATTATTCAAAACATATTTGAATTGATTGGTCATTAACAAATAAAAAAACAACCATGCTAGATTTACCCTTCCCTTTACACATTTTTCTATATTCTTCACATGACAATATCTACATTTTTTGTTTTGAACTCATCCATCATATCACTGTACAAATTTCTTCCACATATAAGGAAATATTAACCAAGTTGTCATCTATAATGAACATATAGCATTGTTCTTACTTGTTACAATCATGTTATATTTAAACTCTCCTTTACATCTTTCTTTACACTGTCCACATAGTAATATCTGCACTCTTACTTTTGAACTCATCAGTCACATCACTACACAAATTTCCTTCACAATGGGGAATGTCAACCAAGTTGTTATCTATAATGTACATATAGGGTGTGTTTGAGCCACATTATTTGGAAGAATATATTTTGAAATAGTAGATTCATGGAAAATGTGTGGTTGAAAAAGAAGAAAAAGTTATTGATGTGATGAAAAATATTATTTTATTGAAGAACACGTGGTTGAAAATGAGTAGAAGAATGAAAATAAAAATTTTAATGTGTACCAAACAGGGGCATAGTATTATTCTACTTATTAAGCCTATATTTGGTGGATATTAAAATTAAAATTTTAGCAAATTTTAATAAAAGTTAATAAAATATGTTGTCAAAATTAATTTTTGATTTAATTTAAATTTAAATTTAATTTCTACAAAATAGGGGGCTAAAATTTTTAGTGATTTTTTCTCTGTTTGATCCCCATTGTTTTCAAAAATACATTTTTCTCTCCATTCTTTTCAACTACACATTTTCAATAAAATAATATAACATACAAACTCAAAAAATTTCTTTATTTTTTAACTACGCATTCTACATCAATCTACCATTACAAAATACATTCTTAAAAGAAAATGGGTTCAAACTGGTAAATAGTTTTGAAATATTTTAGAATTGTTGTACAATTAATACGAGTCATTTTATCGTTATTTATAATCTTGAAAAAATTGAATATGAAATAATCTTTTTTAACGGTTGTGTGAGTGTTTCTCTAGATCAGTAAAGAATAGTCTCTGATTATAAATGTCTATTTACATTTTATACACATCTTTTAGAAATCGATTATCTACTATTTTTTAACCGCACTTACATAGGCTTGTATACAATTTTTACACCATAGGTAGGACATGAGAATTATATATTTTGTCTCAATTAATTCTTATAGTTTTGGACATGTTAGTGGACGATACCATTTCCTACATGCAGCCAATTTGGAAATGATCCTAGGCAATACATGGTATAGGGACCACTTGGTGGTGCTGGGGTCTATATGGAAAGTTGAAAAGATTGGTCATCTGATAAAATTTGATAGATTTTATGGGTTATTATTATTATTATTTTAAATGAGTTTGAGTACAAAACGATTTCTTTGAACATTGAAGATAATGGCTTGTAATTTTGACACGGTTTTCTCCACGTCAATCTCACTATGCGAATTTGAATCCTTGCTATAAAAGTTCGAAACATGACAACATTGAGTGGTATTTCCTCAAGAAATTTTTTTGCTCGTGCTAAAATCATCAAGTTAACAATTGAAGGGATATATCAACTATGTAAATCATGGCATGGAAAGAGATAATTCGGAACATGAGACTCTAAGAAGTGATAAAGAACAATTTTAGAATTTTTCGGGGAGCCATGCACGTTACCAATTTGTATACGCCAAATTCTATAAAGTCTGATCTAGATTCATATGTAAATATCGATTTTGTTGAACTCTCATTTGGAATATTATATGAAGGAAAGTGATAGAAAAATATAATTTATATTAGAATTGGACATAAATGCTTAAAAATATATTCAGCTATCTTTATTATTGTTGAAAATTTTAATAAGTAGTAAAATAGATGCCTTTCATATATTTTTGAATCTTGCCGGATAAATGTTCTAAAACAAAATGTTGTGGAGATAATGTGTAATCAAAATGGTTAAGATTATGAAGGAAATCTTTCTTTTCTTTCTTGCAGATTGTTCCAAGATGTTTACTTGGACCGAGTCATCTTTTTTGGTCGAAAATAATATTTTCTTGTAGAATATATGTGATATCTTGGAAAAATACTTCAAATTGAATGGTCTATATCCATATATCCATTTAAATCAACAGAAATTGGATTTCGAACGGTTAGGTTTTCAATGTTTTGTAATTGGTAATTCTGTAAACAAAAAAGACTGAATTGTACTATATTTAAAAACTCAAGGAGTAATGTGCAAATATATTGAAAATAGGGGTATTAGGTCTAGGGTTCGAGAATGACAAAAGGAGGAAAACGGCGCGAATTTTCGCTAGATTGTCGCCAAAGTTTGGCTCGAGCTACAAAAACAGAAACATTGTCGCTGGACTGTCGCCCCTCCTTCGCTCGCTCGAGCAACAGCTTTATTCGGAAATTTTTATTTCGCGTTTTAAAGATTTTTTTCCCTGGCCCATTCGTTTTTCTAACCTAACTATATAAATCAAACCCTTTTCACGAAAATTGATGAGGTCAAATATTGAGAGAGCTTCATCTGTGAGAAAAACATTCAATTCCTTCTTTCAACATTCATCTATTTGGGTTGTTTTGGTGAGAAAAACATTGTTCCCATAATCCAAATACCAAACTATTTTTCCTCTACATTTAATCAGAGTTCTGAACATTGAGAAAGTTCGACTGGAGTTCTAGTTTGTGAAGAACGCGGTGTTCTTCGTTGATCCAGGGAAAATAGACGATTCCACAAAGTTAGAAGTTGCTGCAGGATAGCAGTATCCAGGAGAGCTTTGAAAATTTCAGCTGTGAGTGATGCAGGAGCACAGAATCCAAGAAAACTATTAGAATTGCAGTTAGAAGATCAAATAGTATGTGTCGTTATTTAGACTGGTAGACTATAAGTTACATATCATTTATAGTGGATTGTTGACTGGCAAGTGCCTAAAATTTTTTCCAGTTTGGTTTCTCCGTGATCATTCTGGTGTTGATTTGCTGCTTTTGTTATTGTTTATTGATTGATTACATAAACTGCGGTATTCAAACTTAGAGTTAAAATGACTTGCTTGTTTAATCATCTAGATTAGAATTGAAAAGTGACTTGTTGCTATTTAATTCGTAAAATATTTTTAATTTCACATAACATACCTATTCACCCCCTCTAGATATTGTTAGGGAAAAACTGCATAACTTTCATTTGGTATCAGAGCCTTAATTCGATTCTTGGCCCTTTATAACATTTAGATGAGTCCGTCATTGTCTGTTCCTCCATTTTTCGACGAAAGCAACTATGCGTACTGGAAAGTTCAAATGAGAGCCTTCCTTAAATATTTGGATGAACATATTTGGATTAACGTTCAAAATGGGTGGGCTCCACCTTCAACAACTATTGTTGGTATATTCACACCCACTGACATATCTGTGTGGACTAAAACTAACGTTGATGAATGCAACTGGAACAACAAAGCATTGCATGCTCTATTCATGGCGTATCTGCTGAAGAGTTTAGGCGAGTGTCGATATGTGAAACTGTTAAAAAAGTTTGGGATATTCTAGAANCCACTGACATATCTGTGTGGACTAAAACTAACGTTGATGAATGCAAC
Organism: Fraxinus albicans; assembly: GCA_903798335.1. Classification (NCBI taxonomy): domain Eukaryota; kingdom Viridiplantae; phylum Streptophyta; class Magnoliopsida; order Lamiales; family Oleaceae; genus Fraxinus; species Fraxinus albicans. The sequence continues at coordinate 590 of CAIGRM010085612.1, read as the reverse complement.
TGGAACAACAAAGCATTGCATGCTCTATTCATGGCGTATCTGCTGAAGAGTTTAGGCGAGTGTCGATATGTGAAACTGTTAAAAAAGTTTGGGATATTCTAGAAACCACACACGAGGGTACTAAAACTTAAGAACTCTAAACTGCAGATGTTAACCACTAAGTTTGAAGAGATTAGAATGAAGGACGATGAATCGTTCAATGAATTCTATGCGAAACTGAATGATATAGTAAATTCTAGCTTTAACTTAGGTGAAAGGATCCCAGAGACAAAAATCGTTAGAAAAGTTCTTAGATCCTTGCCCGGGAAGTTTAGACCTAAGGTTACTGCGATAGAAGAGAGTAATGACTTAGATGCCGTTAAGATTGAAGAACTCATAGGATCACTTCAAATTTATGAACTCACTATTTCTCAACCTAAAAAGGTTAAATTCATTGCCATGAACACCATTAGAAAAAAAAAAGAGCGAGTCCACTGATACTCAAACCCTTAGAGAATACGAAATTACTTATTTAGTTAAAAAATTTCAGAAGGTGATAAGGAATGGGAGAAAAACTTAAGAACGTAAAACTGGATTTCCTAGAAAATTCA
>CAIGRM010085550.1:0-18057 GCA_903798335.1 Fraxinus albicans | reverse complement strand
GTCGTGTAAGTCCGATGCGTGGTTGGTTATTCACTGGCTCCTTCCATTTTATTAAGTGGTCGTGTGAGTCCGACGCGTGGTTACTTATTCATTGGCTTCCCCCATTTTATTAAGTGGTTGAATGAGTCTGATGCTTGGTTATTCATTGGTTTCTTCCATTTTATTAAGTGGTTGTGTAAGTCCGACGTGTGGTTGGTTATTCACTGGCTTCTTCCATTTTATTAAATGGTCGTGTAAGTCCGATGCGTGGTTGNTGGCTCCTTCCATTTTATTAAGTGGTCGTGTGAGTCCGACGCGTGGTTACTTATTCATTGGCTTCCCCCATTTTATTAAGTGGTTGAATGAGTCTGATGCTTGGTTATTCATTGGTTTCTTCCATTTTATTAAGTGGTTGTGTAAGTCCGACGTGTGGTTGGTTATTCACTGGCTTCTTCCATTTTATTAAATGGTCGTGTAAGTCCGATGCGTGGTTGCTTATTCAATGTTTTCTTCCATTCTGCTGTGGAACGATTCCGATGCATTATAACATGATTGAACTACGCAATTCGAATATGGTAAAGAGGCGTCAACACATGGAAGAAAATGATTTCATTTCATAACAAAAGAAAGGGGCCGAAGCCATTACAATGAAAACTAATCTACATTCACTATGGCCCCCACTCCTACCTTCTCCTGGGGGGCTTTCTCCTCTGCCGCTTCCTCCTCAACCACCGGCCTACACCCAGTGGGGCCACCGAACTCCTCCTCTATGAAGCCGATGTCCAAATCTGGATGTCCCTCTTGCAAACGAGACATTATCTCCTGAGCAGCCCAGGAAGCCCAGTAGTTAGCGAAGTCATCGTACTCAGGTGTCTTGTCAAAATTCGCCTTATAGTCCTCGACTGTCGTGTTCCCAGCAGTCTTCACTTTGAACCTCAGGGACTCTATCTCCACCGCTTGAGCCTCGGACAGCATCCTCAATTCGGTTTTCTCCTTGTTAGCCTCAACCAGAGCCTTCGAGGTGATTCTCTAGTGATCATTGGCCTGGTCGATCCGCTTCGTTAGAGTCGTCACTTGGGAAACGGACTCATGCAGCTCATTCTTCAGCCTATTCACTGTGACTTCAGCCGTATCCAGCTTTGAAGCGGCCAGGATCCATTTTTCTTCAACTTCATCAACCTCCTTCTTCGCCTTGGCCACCTCGGCCTCCCTTGTTTCCGAAGCCTTCAGCTTCTCTTCTAGCTCCTCATTCCTCTTACGGAGGCCTCGAACCAAATCCTCTGCAGCGGCGCCCATACTTAGCGCCCTGGCAACGCAAGCATTGTTCGCAGCCAGCAGATCCTCGATCTCACACGAGGTGGCGTGATTTTTCCAGTCCTCGGTCCAGTACTTCCCATGGATCAGTCTTGTTGAGGCATTTCCAATACTGCTTTAGAAAGATCCTGTCTCTGCTCCCCAAGAAATTTCTAGCCTTGCCCAGGGCCGAAGTGGGTACAGGCTTTTTCTGTTTCTTCTTGGCCGGGCCCTCGAAAAAGTAGGCCATTATAGGCACTATGGCCTGAGGGATGGTCGAGGGGGCCGCCACGGTCATCCCAGGTGGAGCTGGGGAAACAACTTCCTTTGGAGGAGCAGAAGTTGATGCACCTGCAGGGTCGGCCCTCTTTTTCTTCACGAGGGAGGCTCATTCCTCTACCTCGTCTTCCTCAGCAGGCTGAGAAGCCTTGTTGAGGGACAACAAGCGTTCTGACTGCTTCTTGTATGTAACTGAACTTGTCTTCAGCATTTTCGCCTCCACCACACTTCGACGGTTTGTTGTGAAATCAGGCCTCGACGCCTTCTTCTTCGCAAAGTGTCTTGCAGGCAGAGCGAATGGGTGAGTATGGAATGAGAGTAGGAATGTAGGGAGGACGGAAGCGATGCATTTACCTTGTTTCGATATCAGCCCGTGAGAAACGAAGTGGGTATTCTTGTCAATGACCTCCCTGTAGCTTCGTTCCTTTGAAGGCAGCTGGTACAGCTGGCTGATTATATCTCAATCCTCCTCTACTATCTCGCACCTCAGAAGGGAACCTGCGAAGAACAGAAATGTTAAAATCATAAGCAAAATTAGCCTAAGTATACTCAGATCGGTAAGCTGCTTACTGCAAGTAGAATAGACGGTGGGAACAGTCAGAGGTGCCATGGGATCATTCTCCATGGTGTCCCACCGATCAGACGCCCAGAACTATGAGCTCTTCCAACCTTTGATCGAGGAGAGTGTATCGACCACAAATGGTGAGTGGGACCCCCAGGGAGCCAGGTAGTACCAGCATCTGCTCGCCTCTCCCCCCGTGGTGACTTTTGGAAGAAAGAGGGAGTGGAACACACTAAAGGGCATGTCCACCCCGATGTTGGCCCTCCGCCACAGTATCCATGTCCCTACTAGTTGGGACCAGGCGTTTGGGTTGAATTGCGTGGGGGCTAACCCCAAGGACCTAAGGACTAGGCGGAAGAAGGGGTGGAATGGAAGTCTCAACCCAGCCCAGAAAAGATGGTCGCTCATTGCTACACACCCCGGCTTAGAATAGCAAGCTCTCTCATGAGGTTTGGGTCGGATTAGCTGAATGTTATAAGAAATCTTAAAAACATCCCTACACTTTTCCATCTGTTCCTGGGTGATTTTGGACGGGAAGTTCGATGCCCCCCCATTGGACGGAAGTATCTATGGGGGAATCTGGGCGTCTCCAGACGTTCTCCCCGGCCCTAATAGCCCTACTCAGCTCGTCAGGTAAGACTAGTATTGGTTTCCTCATAGACGTGCTCTCCTCGCTTCGCTCATTACTCCCCCTCTCAACAATTTGTTCGCTCGACATGAAGAAATTCAAGAAAGAAAAATGAGAAAAGATGGAAGAATTTATTACCTTGTTCAGCGGTCGCTGGAGTTCGCAAGATCGATTGCCGAAATTCTGGGTGTGTGCCGGAGAAGGGAACACGAACCCAATGCAGAGATTCTTTGAGATTTTCGCAAAAGTAAACTTTTCAAAATGAAAGGAATGAGCCTTTTATAGGCGTACCAAACTCGCCCCAGTCGTTGGATCTCCCAAGTCGAATCTGGGCCATGCATTATTGAGACGCAAGGATCTCCGTTGAGGTCAAGGGTCATTTGAACCAACGATCTTGATGGAGCCGTGAATTCCACTCACGACCCAAACACGTCACCTTGAGGAACGAGAACCGTCGCCATCATTACCCTTTATGGCAAGGGGGCGTGCCTTGGAAGAGAGGGAACGTCCCCCTATGATTGCCTTGGAAAGATACGAAAGCCTTTAAATCATTGAGACGAAGCCCAAGGTTGCCCCCTTTAGAGCCCTCAATAGCTTCGGCCACAACAGCTAGCCGTTGCAACAGCTCTTCACAGAATTGCCAACCTATGTAGCTTCGATCAGTACAGCTAACCGTTGCGACAGCTCTCCACAGAGTTGCCAACCTATATCGCTTCTGTCAGTATAGCTAACTGCTGCGACAGCTCTCTACAAAGTTACCAACCTATATCGCTTCAGTCTATACAGCTAACCGTTGCGATAGCTCTCTACAGAGTTGCCAACCTATATCGCTTCGATCAGTACAGCTAATCGTTGCGACAGCTCTCCACAGGGTTGCCAACCTATATTGCTTCGATCAGTACAGCTAACCATTGCGACAGCTCTCCACAGGTTTGCCAACCCACGTCGCCTCGATCTGAGTAGAATTCAAAGGTGACAACAGCTCATTCCCATGCTTCCTCACTCCAAAGTCCTTGTACTATATGAATAACCATACACGGACTTGCGGGAATATTATTACGGGTCTGTATCAGACCCTCCACCTCGATCGTCGCGTGTCAGCACACGTGACCGATCTACGAGTTGACTGAGGTGATTACGCATGGGACGATCTGATAGTACCCGCCGAAGTAATTGCCCCCTGGAACGAACTGGATGCGCTTCAGCGAACGAACCAGACTCATCTACAGGTATATAGTGGATGCAAAGGCCCGCACTCTGCTTCTACAACGCTGCAATGCCTCCCCTGCCTCGCCGTCAAAGATCTCTTGTACAAAGATGTTTCCAAAATCAAATCCCTCGCTGATGGGACATGTGGCAGGTCCCCAAACAATCAATTCAGCTGCCATGTTAGAAAACATTCAATGCCAGCCAACTTATAGAGGGATTGATTGATACCTAGGATGGGACGAGCTCCGGAGATCTAGCAACACGTGTCTCCTCATCCAATGGCCATCATCTTCCCATTCTTGATATAAATACCCCCTCCTTATGCCCGATAGAGGGACTTTTAAAAAAGAATTCAAGACATTACTGCACAGGACTTGCGTATTATCTTCTCCCCTACATTGTGGGCACTTTTATTGTTATACACACATTCTCAAACCATTTCCCGGCGAGTGTCCTACCACCGGCGAACCCCTTTTTGGTTAAACACCAAGCTGGCTTGACCGTTGGAGTGCTTGCGGCCGCTCCCAACCCCTCCAGGAAAGGCCTCAAGCGACTGACGGTGTGCCACGTGTGTAGGGAGGAGTTGACTTGAAGACATCTGTTGGCAACATGTCGTAGCCACTTTTCGAGGTCAACAGTTTCTATTGCATAGATGTCAAATCAATCATTCGTGTGGGAAATCTCGTAGGAAATCTCTCGGACGAAGTAATGGAAGATGCCTTGTGGTACAAACGCTCGATGCTTCAGAAATAGGTTGCAGTAGTTCGTGGGATCTCGCCTCGAACATGGAGTTCAACACCTACACATCACTTCGGTTGAGATGATAGGATCACTCCAGCTTCCTTTATTCCATGGCTTCAATTTCACCACGTCAGCAAGTGATGTGTAGTACGGGCCTCAGGTGACTTCTTGCTACTTTCTAACCGGCTACCATTGGACTGATAATGAAGAGCCTCGTAGGATTAAATCTAACAAAACTCATTATTGACTCCTTCAACAACATATTTTTAGACAAAAAAAAATAAAATTCATCGTCATATCGAATGCAGGTTTCCCAATAACGACGGAGTGAGAGATTCATTAAGTAAATATATACTTTTTTAATTAAATAAAATGTGTAAAACTACTTAATGACATGCCTTAAACATCAAGCATCTAAGTTAAATATCGAGATTTTAGACTATCCGAATACATAGTTTGTGTTCTTAAACTAATTATTAAAGCATGCACTGAAATATAATTAATAGGGATTGCTGTTTTCTAGCTAATAAATGCGGTTCTGACTTTGAGGACTTCGAACCCTGATTTCATGCCAATCTAAACATAAACAATGTGTGTGTATGTGTCTAGAAAAATGCTATTCATCTCCAGTGAGGATGCATTTTCAGTCTATGTAGATGTAAATAATTGGTTAAATGATAGGTAAAATTAAATGATTTATTTAATTTCACCTATCATTTAATACCACATTAACGCTACATAAACTGGGGATGCATCCCCAGTGGGGATGAATAGCATTTCTCATGTGTCTATGATTTTGTTTCTGTCAAATAGTAAGTCAAACTCTTGCATATATATTGCGTTAGACTGATAATACATACATAATACTCTCTCTCTCTCTCTCTCGTGCAAATTAAAATGCCAATATCAGATACAAGGTCGCCGGTGCCGCCTCTATACCGGCGGCATTCGAGCGGCGAAATACGAAACTTAGCCTCAATTTCTAGCAGTATCTTGCCAGCTTTCGGCACAGTTGTGGGTGAAGGATCAATAAATTTGAAAAAATTTGTGATTGCACCCTATGATCGAAGATACAGGTCAGTTTACATTCAATTTCCACATTTATTTTTAATTAAGACACAGAATCTGATGAATCTCTCTATTCTTCATTTTCCTTCCCTTTCCTCAAACCGCCAACCACCACCACCACCACCGCCTCCGCCGATCATGCTATTTCTCTCTCTCTTTTCATCAATAAGCTTTAGTACTTTAGTTTCTTAAATTTGTCTCTTCATCTTTGCATGGTATAATCTCATTATTTTTTTATATTTGACATTTTTTGATACACTGAATTAGGCGAAAATAACTGACTTTTTCAATTAATTTTGTATACTTCTTTTCTCATGGACGGTGACACACCACCACTAACATGAAGAATTACAATGGAAAATAAAAGTTATATGCCATCAGCCTACACCGCGTTTTCTAGGCTTCGACCGCTCGGTTGAGCCAATTTTTTTGACTTTAATGGTAGAAAATTCAAATTTGAATTGCAATTTTACTTCAATCTATTGTAGATCATAATGGTCTATGAAAGCTTCTTCATTTTTAATTGGACCACTGGCCTAAGAAACATGTTAAAAATGATGAATAATTATTACTCCCTCCGTCCCACCAATTATATACACTGGATTTCATTTTTTTTCTTTTTCCAAATATTTTCTAATGTAAAATATTTTGTCGTGTTTTTTTACAAATATATCCTTGTTAAATTTTTCCTACTTAATATGCCAACTTCTTGAAATCATTTAAATACACACATTTCTCACTTCTTAGAAATATGGAGCAATTCGCATTTCTTTTTCTTCTTCAAATTCTTTATGAGTTCCAACAATAATTTAGTTTTACGTACTGAAAATTAAATAGGAGTAAACTAAAAAAGATCTTGACAAAAATTCTTAATCCGTGTGAAAAACGAAACAAGTCTATATAATTGGAATAATACTTTTAAATTGTGTACTTATGTGACTAACCAAACAAGTTTTAGGTGGTATCTAGCCCAATAAAAGATGAGAGCTGGGCCGGGCCCATGTCCTTAGATCACGTGCATGTTACCAACTTTTGGTCTAGAAAGTTGCAGGGAATTGTTGATTTTTGGGTAACAAAAACTTGGCAACTTTCTAAAAGAGGGACCACTTTTTCAACATGCAAATCCTCAAAATCTATCAATCAAATCATCTACGAATTCAAAGCCAAAACCTTTTCTGTTCATGGCTAAAAGTACGTTAGTATATCGATTCGATTCAACTAAACAGTACAATAGACAAATATTTAACATCTATTTTTCCTTTAAGATGTCGAATTAAAAATACCGAACATGCCCAGAATGTTAATGAATTCAATTTGGATAATGTAAGTGAAAATTGCAGGTGGTGGCAAGCGTTTCTTGTGTTATTGGTGGTGTACTCAGCTTGGTCATCTCCATTCGAGCTAGCATTTAGAGAAATGGGAACGGGTCCACTCATGCCTGTTGATTTGGTGGTTGATGCCTTCTTTGGGGTTGATATTATTCTGACTTTTTTCGTCGCTTACTTGGACACATCAACTTATTTGCTAGTCGATGATCACAAGAAAATAGCTTTGAGGTATACATTTTCATCTTCTGTTTGAATAATAAAATTGGCTGATAAATGTAAAACGAATATTCGTTGGAAGAAGGCAAGATTGTAATTGGACTAGAAGGAATTGTTTTTAAAAAATATCTTTACATGCATGGATTTTGTCTGTGGTTATGACTAATTGATGTTAATGAGGCATTTGATAAAGTGAGAGTGCACCTTGGACTTGACAAAATCAACAAACATGAACATGGGAAATGTTTATTTGTCGATTGGTTAATTTGGTTGAGTATCACACATCAAACGTAAGTTACAAAGAAAATCCACTAATTCTATTTCAGGTACTTGTCGCATCTGTGGTTCCCAATGGATGTGGCCTCGACCCTTCCATTCCAATCCATATACAAAATTTTATCTGGGAAAAGGCACCATGGGGATGTCTTTGGCTTCCTCAATATGCTCAGGCTTTGGCGACTCAGGCGTGTCAGTGAATTCTTTTCTAGGTACCATTACATGCCCACAACCTTTAACGTTTTCAATGAAACTTTTCAATTATCAAGTCGTATCAAGTACATTTTGTATATTCATTGGCCTTCCACAAATAAAGGGTTTTCCAATATCCATGCATAATTTACTATGAAGAAAATCCCATTTTTCCCCATAAATTTTATCTCTCAACAGCATGTTCAATACCATTATATGTTTCCATATTAAAAGAGCAACCTAATTAACACCTTTTTGTTCCATCAGGCTAGAGAAAGACACCCGATTCAGCTACTTCTGGACAAGATACTGTAAACTAATATGTGTAAGTATCGTGTCCACAACTATGCTCACTTGGGCATAACATTTACAACTCCGAATGCCCATTCAGCACGTACTAGTGAACATAACAATTTTATTCTACGTCCATATCAACTATCTAATTTATGACTATCTTACAGATAAACAGATTACTCATACGTGTTATCGTTTTATCACAGGTGACATTATTTGCTGTACACACGGCAGGCTGCTTCTACTTTTGGCTTGCAACTCATTATAATCAATTAGATGGTACTTGGATTGGGTCCCAAGTTCCTGATTTTGAAGACAGGAGTGTCTGGCTAGGATATACCTATTCCATGTATTGGTCAATTGTAACCCTTACAACAACTGGCTATGGAGATTTGCATGCACATAACACGGGGGAGAAGATTTTCTCCATTTTCTACATGCTTTTCAACATCGGCCTCACTGCCTATTTGATTGGGAACATGACCAATCTTATTGTCCACAGTTCTGTCCGAACATTTGCCATGGTAATCTTTGCCAACACTTCCACAGTATAGAATCGTGGAGATTAGCTAAACAAGTCAAGAGTGCACAAGCATCAATGCATACCATATACAAGAATCTCACACCATTGGTTCCACATGATCATGAACTCATGCAATTATCACATCTATTCTACATCTACACATTCTTCCACTTGTAGTGTGTCTTGCTAATTTTACAATTCATATGCCGTCAAGCCAGGATATTTCTATCAGAACTGATATTCTGCATTCAATAAGCTTTAAGGTTTTTCTAGAATTCAACGATCCAAGACCTACAAAACCACTTTTCAGATTTATTTGGTACATGTATCTCAGAAATGTTTAAAGCAATCTAATGCTATTTAATGGTGATTTTGAAGAGGGATGCCATCCATGAGATCTTGCGATATGCAAGCAAGAATCGACTTCCGGAAGGCTTAAAGGAGCAAATGCTAGCACATGTGACACTTAAGTTTAAAACAGCAGAACTTCAGCAAGAAGAAGTTTTGCAAGATTTGCCGAAGGCAATCAGATCTGAGATCGCTCAGCATCTCTTCCGCACTACAGTAGAAAATGCCTACCTTTTCAAAGGAGTATCTGAAGACTTTATTGTCCAGCTGGTAATGTTATTTTCCTCTCAGCATAATCATCTATGGTTATCACATATTATGGACTGACCTATTGGCCTATCTTAATATTTATATTTCCTATTAAAATTGACACCTAAGAGTAAGAAATTGTTATATATGAGATATGTAAGTGGTACTTACTTAGAAATTGAGAATATGGTGGCCTAATAATATAGTGATTTTGATATTTTGAAGTGAAATTCTTTAATTCTCTATCACAAATGTTTTACATATTTTTTCTGAGTCGTGAACTGTTCTTTACTTCCCCAGGTTCCTGAGATGAGAGCAGAATATTATCCCCCTAGAGTGGATATTATCATACAAAATGAAATACCAACGGATTTCTACATTATAGTATCTGGAGCAGTGGTATAGACTATTCTTATCACATTTTCAATCTTCAAATTCTTGTATGCAAAGCTGACAAATCTAATTCTGCAGGATGTAATGACACACAAAAACGGAACGGAACAGGTAAAGTTTCTCAATTGTTTATTTGGGAAAACAATATGCTTCAGTAGGTCATTTGTTTATTTAGCTTACCAAAAGGGAAGATATCAACAAGCAGCAGATTGTAGAATTCAAGGCCATGTAAACTCGAACTTATAAAATTGACAATAGTATGAATAAAGCACATGTATAAGTTGTGCATTGTGATGCTCGGACTTGGCATTCCAACAGACATACACATGTTGACACGACATGACATTGGTATGGGTATGAAATATGGGTCGAATCCTTCAATTTTCAAACGGGAATGACAATTGTAATTAATTGTCATTTCTAACTTTTATTTTAATTTTGTGCTTTTGTCTTGTAAATTTATACTATTTTTGGTGTTTTAGACTTTTAGTATAAATATCTAGTTGATTTTAAGTGACATTTTCTATCTTTTAACAATTTGCCACTTAATTATTATTTAACTTTTTACATATGAATTTATGGGGGGGGCGGAATTGAAATGTGAAAGACATACACACGTACCAATGTCCACAATTTGGACTATTTTTAGACATGTCCTCGTATCCTATATTTTAGAAAATAAAAGATTTGACATTAAATATGTACCCGTACCTGATACATGTACCCGAATCTGAGCATCATAGGTTGTGTCAGATCCTCCAACCTAATATTCATAGCACATTACAGTTCATATCATCTTAAAGGGATAGCATGAAATTACGTGGTTAAAATCATGCTTGTTTGGTTTTAATCAAGATTTCCAAAATCTGTTGAGCAAATAAAGAAAAATTAACAGACTGATGGACTAAGCTTCCTGAACGATGTAGCTATCATCAAGGGAATACCACATACATGTTTGGATCATGTGATAATGAAAAAGAAACACACATGTTGAAGTGCGTAATTAGTAAAAAGGAAATAGAATTTGGTGGAGACCTTGGAAATAGAAGTCTGTCTATTAAGAATTTAAACAAAAATCTCTTTCTCAACTTTTCGTTAATCGTACGGGTACAATTAGATACGTACCTGTAACTAATACCTGTATCTCAGTCAGTAAATGCTAAATCTAGAAAAGATTTGTTTCCCAATATAAAAAGTTGACTTGGAGTTTTTCCAGTTCCTGTCAAAATTAATGTCCCCAGATATGCTTGGAGAAATTGGGGTGATCTTCAATATCCCTCAACCTTTCACAGTAAGAACAAAGAGGCTTTCTCAGGTCATTCGGATTAGTCATAATCATTTCAAGCAACTGGTGCAACCGCTTAGTGAAGATGGGAAGATTGTCATCTCTAATTTTCTTCAGGTCAGAATTCTAAAATTTTGGAATTCATCAGTGAATTAAAGATCATCATTTGCCCTATTAGTAAGAATTATGCATCTTATACACTATTGGATAATCCTGTAATGGCATTGTTGGTCACTCAATGGATTCATCTTCTCTTTTTTAGAACAGCATCCTCAAAATACCAAGCATTGAAGTATAGACTAACTGACATTTCCAATTCTCAGCATTTGAGGGGCCTGAAAAACGAGGAGCTAGAGGAGATACCATTTGTAGGAGAATATCTGACTGACTTAAACATTGAGGTTTTTCAATTTTATTTTTTTTCCCGTTTTGCACAAATCTAATAAAAAGTTCCAACTACTTTCTTTCTGTCAAAGTAATTATTAAAATGCAAAATGCAGTGAAATACTTTTCTAATGGTACGCATTAACCATTCGTTCATTTTCAGGCCATACAATCAACACATGAACCACAAAATTATGAGGGACTGAGCCAAGAATCAAATGGTAAGCTCTCGACTCAGTTGAAACAGTTATTTATTTGCATGCATAAAGTACACATTGCATTTTGAAAAGTTTACTGCTGATTAAAAACACAAATTACTTGAAAGATATAATAGAAATATCGTGTTATTACATCTCAGTAGAAAAGGGAACTTTCAGTTGTCCTGCCAATGACTTGAAGAAGCTAAATCACTGATCAAGTGACTGGTTCGTCGTTATATATGGATAAAAAGAGCTATAATAGGACTGCAACTTCTGAATGAAGGGAGAGTCATATTTTCCATCTACCTTTTACTCCCTTGACTACCTTAAATGGTGTATGGGGAATGCCAACCTAGTTAATACCAGTTAACTACTTTTCTTCATCAGCTAGTTCAATCAAATGCCAAACCAAATGTTTTTTTATTGACAAATAGGTGACTCGCTCTCTATGTCCGAATCTTTAAGTTCATGTGCATGCAATTTGAGGGCAAGGGCAATACAAAAGTGAATACTACAGAATCATGTGAATAGTAAGATAATTAGCAAAAATGTTCTATGGTGATACATTAACCAACTACAAAAGAAATTCTTCTTCAATCTTTTGTTTTTTTGCAGGAATCCCTACATCTTATGCATCAACAAATACACTTCCTGCAAGGGTGGTTCTCCACGGGCATCATCCAGGTGACAAACAAGAAGAAGAAAATAGGGGAAAACTAGCACATCTACCTGATTCAATGGAAGACCTTCTTACACTAGCAGGTGAGCACCATCATAACATAGTATTCTAAGAAAATAGTCTACTCATGCGCAAAGGGATCTGGAAGTCCCAAAACTTAAACCTTTTCAACGATGCTGTCCATGAAAATCTAGAAAGCATCATTCAAAGTCTAAGTATTACAATTAACTAAGCGCTCTTTATATAGAGTCTAAGCAAACCTAATTTGAGAAGGAAACAATAACCTAATTCTAGTCAACCTAGAGAACTATAATAAACTAATCTAATCAAAACAAACATAATTTAAATCAAATTCAACTTTAAAATCCTATCTAAATCCTATATTTGTTAGTATCTTCATTCTCCATCAATCATAGTTGCATTATTCCTTTCCTATCCAAATCTCTCTCTCATTTTTAACTTGCATAATAAAGGAGTAGAAAGGTAGAAGAAAAGAATACCAGTATGATTTTTACCTTTGTCTAACATATTTTTGGTGAGTGCAGAAAGGAAGTTGGGGAAAAGAGGAACGACAGTTCTCATGGCCGATGGCACCCTAGTGGAAGATTTATGTGCTTTAAGAGACAATGATCACTTATACGTATTTTGAGAACAGCCACCTTGAGAAAATGCTACTACATGAAATTAATATTTTCCACGAGTAGAGAGGAAGAAAGGAACAGGATGATGAACTGGATGAAAAGTGTCAATCCACTGACTTGTACACATACACTAAAACACGAGCTAAAAAATTTACGAGTCAAGTGAAGATTGTAGGGAAAAGGTAAACATTAGAGTTTCAGTTGAGATCTCTGTTAAGCATGTTTAGAACAGCAAAAGCAGCTTTCTGAAAATGCTCCTTCTCTTCTTCTAAGTTTTTCTTTCTTTGGAGAGCGCAGTCTCTGGACTTTTCTATATCTTCCAGTATTTCAGTAGAGTTCTGATAGATTTCCCTGTAAAGTTTGTATAAGATGAGGTAAGTTCACAAATATAGTCAGGGGCAATTGTAAATTCTTGTTGTTGTATAGGAAATATTTGATTAGTCTCCCAAGAATTTTACCAATAGCAAAGAAGAAAAGTAGAAAAAAATAGGGGAACATAGAATTTACTGACAGCCATGCAATGTGGTGAAGAAAGGCAAAAACTTAAGTGCTAAAAGTTGAAAACCAGTGGCTTTGAAAAGATAACAATAGGTAAAATGTGAACTAAAACTTATATGATAGAACATTTTAGTCTTTTGAAAACTAAAAGTATTTTGAAGAATGAGAGCATCAAAAGGATGGTAATAGTGATAGTGAAAAAACCAACTGCTATGTGTTCATTAGTGCAGAGGCACTAAAATTTAGTAATCTAGCATATTTTGGCTAAGATTGTTCAACAGATGAAAGCAAACATACATAATTTGGGTTAAAACTGTTTGTTTGACTCACTTTGTCATTTTAAGCATGTTCTCCATTCCAACTTGCACCTCCTGAGAGAGATCTGCGTTCATGACATGACCAGCAATTCTTCTCAGTAGATACAGAATATATTGAAGAAGAAACCGTGAACAATGAAAAGAATATGTTAAGCAAATTTTAAGTACATTTCATCAACAGCCTTGAGCAGCTACAAAATTAGGGTATCCAGAAACAGGAGAGATTTCTTTCTTTCAGCATTAGAAAATCCGTGACATCTATAACACAACCAGAATATAATGCTAAGAAGTGTATTCTTGTGCAATAATGATCTCGTATAAATAAGCAAAGAATTCATTTGAAGCATATGACCTCTTTCTTGGTAGCATATCCAACATACAGTTTCTCACTTTTTGCTTGTTTGAAGAACCTATCATGATTCTAAGAGATCAATTAGTGGCTTAAGCATTCAACTTCACCTAGATTCCAAATTTTGAAGCCTTTAAACAGAAAATCAAACCAGTATCATAACAATGCATTCAATGTCCTTTAGAAGATATCATACTCGGGACAACAATATCTACAAAGTCATCATGATAGGTTAGTGATATTATGTTCTCAACTGCTTTTAGAAATCATTCGCAATATGTAACAGCTCCATTACGGAGGAAAATGATCGACATATGCCAAAATCCATGTAGTTAACTTACGTTAATCCTCTAGGTGGAAGAAAAAGAGAATTGACTGCTGTTCATACAATCAGAGGACAGAAATAAACCATTCTAATCATGCAATCACAATTTATACTCTGGAATTCCAAAACACTTGCTAAAACAAATAAAGACCTCTCAACTACTTTAGATCTGTGTTTGTCACGTGATTTCGGTGATTGTGGAATCGGAACTCCAACAAATTACGCTCGTATTTGTTTTGATTTCCTACAATTCTATTTTAAACTTGAATTCCGCGGAACAAATCTTGACTTGCAAAAAACTAACTCCAACCCATTGCAAAATTCAAATAATTTAACTCAAATAGTTAATACTGTCATTAATTGTCAACATATTAACAACAAAATTCCAAACAATTAGAAATTAGCTTACCCTGCCTAAATTTCAAACTAACCACGCGACAGAGTAAATACAACTTCAATTTTGTGGAGAAGAGTAATTCATTTTGTCACAAACGAAACTCGAAGTTCATAACTCTATAGTTCCTTGCTGTATATATATCAAACAGCGTCTATCTCTACGTATCTATGGAAAATATTACAAGTCGAGCAAAAAGTGTGTACTATCGTTAAACTCGAATTTAAAACTATACGCATTGTACAGTCTACATTCAGGCAAAATATGTATTTATATACCGTAGATGAGTGCAGATATCTTGGACTCAGTGTCCGGGTCACGAGAGAGTTGAGCATCGGATGGAGGTGGTGATGACGTCATTTTGCAAGACTTCAAAGCCGGAGAGTGATTAGAGAAATGAATTTTGGCGCGCCCTATTTAAGTTTGTCTATTTGTATACTTGGTTTGGGTGGGATTTTCTGTATACTGCAAAAGTTTAGGGGTAGATAGTGAGCCATCGTTTGTTCAAACTATCTTTTTTGTAAACTTATTTTCAACCACACATTTTGTAAATCTAAATTTTTTATACTTTTTAACTATAAATTCCCTAAAAATTCAGGACATTTGGTATATATTACAGTTTTTAGTTTTCTGTTTTGAAGATTTGTTTTAACTTTTAAGATTGCTAAAAACACGCGTGGTTTGTCATCTTGAAAAATTATTTCTCAAAATAGAAAATTGGAAAACGGGTTTAGTTTGAAATTTTGAAAAATTGTTTCGTGACATTTTATTCCGTAAAATTGGATTATTCAATAAAAATAGAACGATTGTATGTTAATGTATAATCAAATAATATATATTTTTTAAATTTGGTTAATTTTACAATATTTTTTTCTCTCTACAAAAGTAAATAAAAAATAATAAAAAAATTAAGATCGCAATATAGGAAATAAAAATAAAAATTATTGATGTGGATTGAAAATATTTTTATTTTTTTTATTTAAATATTTTTTTCGAATTTTTATGTAGTTCAACTTTTTATATTTTTTATTTTTTAGAAAAAAAAAATTATTTTTTAGAATTCAAGTTTTTTTTTCAATTTTTTTTTTTTTACTTTTTTGAATTTATCAATTTTATTTTTTGAATTTATTTTTGTTCAATTCTTTTTTTAAATTTTATTTGTTAGAATTTTATATTTTTATTTTTTAAATTTTTAAATTTTTAAAATTTATATTTAAATAAAAATTTATTATAACGCTTATTTTCCATCTTTCGAATGTTTCCAGAATTTTTTACAAAAAACACTCAAAACGTCAAATATGTGTTTTGAGTTTTATATTAAAAGTTTATTCTCGTTTTCAAAAATATATTTTCAAAATACCAAACCAAATACATTTTCAATGTTTTGCAAAATTGAAAATGAAAATTGAAAACTGAAAGTAACTTGAAAACAGCAAGTCAGATGCACCATCATTATTTTCAAAACTTATTTTCACTGAATAATGGCAGACAGAGAAAGGCTAAATTGGGTTTTGAAATTTTCCAACTTTTCACAAATGGAAATAAAGGGGGGAGTAAAAATACCAAAGCATAGTTATCATTATTATACTTGAACTAATCATTAATACAAATATAGTATCGGTTTGGCAAAATTTATATATTATTTAGAAATGATTAAACTTAATTTTTAATCGTATATTACAATTGATCACAAATATTATTCATTTATCCATAATTCATTTTTATCTATTTATAAATTAAACTGCTTACAACTTCTTCCTTAAACGGAGGCGTACTATCACGTTATTGATTTAACTAATAAGTTATTGATCATTGTCGAACTGCAAATTATATCAAAATTATTTTTTAAAAATAAAAATGCTCAAAATTATAGTTTGTTGATAAGAGTACAATACAACATTTCAACTCTTGGTATTTCGTGGAGATAGACTGATTTTCTCAAAATCAACGATTTTGACCAGTTCTTTGACAAGACGTCTAAGAGTGTAACTCAATTTGATTCCATGGTTGATATGATTATTTTCAATCCACTTCTAATAAATACTAGAGAAGGATACGTGCATTGCACGTTAGTTAATTATTGTCGACTTTTAAAATATATAGGATATGAAATTATTTTGGAACTGATGTTGGTTGATGGTTTTGTTGTCTGATGATGCATGTAGGAGTTAGTTTAATCCAAAGCAAGACAAACATCAAACATTTGTAATTCCATACATATAAAACACTGCTGAGATTCTCTCTAAAATGTGCAAGGATGGAATTCTTAGTTGTTGTCATAATGAAAGATAGTGGTAACATTGGGAATCACGAGGCCAAAGGCATTACAAGTAGTATAGTTATCACCATATGAAGGAGTGGACGTAGTTAACAATGCAAATTATCCTGATCGGCAACAGCCACAGCTTGCTTGGTTAGCAATGGCTCAAAATATTGTATTGTAGCTAGAAATAAAATTTTACATTTCTGTAGGCTGAATAGACTGTACCTATGAATATACATCGAAACAACTAAAACTCAACAAACTATGCCATATGTAATAGTAGTAACGAAAACAAGAAAATTATAGTGGCATAAAGATATTTTTTGATAATGTGGATCAATACCTTTTATAACTTGATCAAAATTTGAATCACGACTTACTTGAATGGAAGCAACAACCTCAACCTTTCGTTAAACTGAATTTCCTTCACACTTAAATGAACTTATGCAAAAGAAATTGAGAGTAAGCAAAATATATATAAAAGGAAAAAGGCACTACATTTTTCACGCGTGAACAAGTTAGATACATTCTATGAAACAGGATCGGAACAAAAAAGATGAATATCAATGCAAACAACTTAGTTTCTTTGGCTGTAAATAAAATAATTTACTTTATTTGTAATCATGCAAATAAAGGTTTTCACTGTTAGTAATCTCCTTGAATACATTCAATAAGTTGGTGAATAAATTTGTCGAAGACAAAAGGTGCACACAAATATTTCCAAGACATTAAAATGGTAAAACTAAAGTTCTGGCATTCATCTCTCAGGTAGTATTGGATCGAAACATATTCTGAGAGATGAAAGGCATACCACAATCAATATCATCCATGACCAGCAACAATAAAGTATTATGTGGTGACATAAACCTTTTCAAATTTTCTACACTACCGCATGTCCTTATTGCAACTGGAACCATACCTTACATTGGAAGTAAATATAGAAGAAAGCATAAACAAATGAAAATAATTTAGATATTCTGGAAATTGTTGTTTTAAAAAAAAATTAAATAAAGAAAAGAAATATAGCATTTAAGTTCCAAAAATTGCATCAAAAAATATCTTTTGCATTTTGCAACTTCATTTTATTTGGAAATAAATATAAAGATACTATTGCTAACGTCTAACATGAAAACCTTGAAAACAT